>RJWJ010000978.1:0-159469 GCA_004363605.1 Indri indri | reverse complement strand
TTGCCTGGGGCGAGTGCCGTGGCATCAGCCTAGCTCACAGCAACCTCAAACTCCTGGCTGAAGCGATCCTTCTGCCCCAGCCTCCCGAGTAGCTGGGACTACAGGCATGTGCCACCATGCCTGGCTAATTTTTTTTTTCTATATATATTTTTAGCTGTCCAATTAATTTCTTTCTATTTTTGATAGAGACGGGGTCTCGCTCTTGCTCAGGCTGGTCTCGAACTCCCGAGCTCAGGACGATCCGCCTGCCTCGGCCTCCCAGAGTGCTAGGATTACAGGCGTGAGCCACCGCGCCCGGCCTACACCTGTTCTTTTTTAAATAATTGAAGTGTAACATGTATGGAGAAGTATATGTATCTTACAGCTCAGTGGCGAGGACTCTGACGTAAGCACCACCCGACAAGAAGTAGAACGTTAACAGCCCCTCCAAAGCCCCCCGATGCTCCGCCCCAGTCCCAGCCCCTTCTCTCCTCCCCAAGCTCACCGTCATCTCTCCTGACTTCTAACACCATTAACTAGTTTTTCCTGTCTTAGAACTTTATATAGATAAAAAACCATGCAGTACTTTTTTGTGTCCAGTTTCTTTTGCTCAAAATTTTGTTCATGAGATTCACGTATGTTGTGTGTGGCCTTTGGTCATCCCTTTTCCTTCCCGTGCAGTACTCCGTTGCGTGAATATACTGCACTTTATGTCCATTCTGTTATCGTTGGACTTCAGGGTCGTTTCCAGGTTTGGGTGATAATGAGTAAACCTGCTGTTCATAGGAACATTCTTTTTCTTTGAAGTATAATTGTGGTAAAAAATATATATGCATATGTTCAGCTTTAGGAGATACTGCCAAACATTTTCCCAAAGTGGTTGTACCAATTTACTCTCTGACAGAAAGTATGTGAGAATTCCAGTTGCATCACATTCTTGTGAACTCTTGTTAGTCTTTTAATGTTAGCTCTTCTGTTGAGTGTTTTGTCAGGGTCTCCAAGACCACCCCCAGGTTCAGTAATTCACTAGGAGGACTCTCAGGACTCAGCCTGTAGTCACACTCCTGGCTATGATTTATTGCCTTGAAAGCACACAAAGCAAGATTAGCAAGGAAAAAGTACATGGGACAAGTCCAGAGGAAACCAGGCACGAGCTTCCAAGAGTCCTCTCTCTGTGGAGTCACACAGCATGCGCTTAATTCCCCCCACAAGTTGAGACGACGCTCATACAGTGTCTACCAGGACAGTTCACCTGAGTCTAGGAGTCGAGGGTTTTTACAGGGGGCTGGTCATATAGGCACCTACCAAAATCCCAGCCTCTTGGAAGGAAAGCTGGCGTTCAGCATAAAACCTGTTTGTATAAACAGTCTAGAAGCGATGAGCCGCTCTTACCAGTTAGAGAATGATGGGACCCCCCACCCCGAATCTTTCAAGATTCTGACGGTGTGGAAGATCCTTACCACACTTCCCAAACGCCAGCCAGAGGCCACCTTGCAAGCAGTCTTTCTAAGGAGAGCAACCTCCCACCTGCTCCGTGAACTCGTCTCCGTAGGTCCATGTTAGTATCTCAGGGTGGTTTTAATGTGCTCTTCCGTGATTACGAATGCCGTTGGACACTTCTTCATATGTTTATCGGCTATTAGGATTTCATCTTTTGTGGAGTTCCTTCTTGACTTTCTTACCCATCTTTTTTATTGGATCGTCCATTTTTTTCTTATTAATTTGTAGGATTTCCTTATATATTCTGGATTTAAGCCTTTCTTGGTGTTAACCATGGCAGGTAACTTCCCCATTCTCTGGCTTGCTTTTTCACTCTCTTAACAGTGTCTTTGGGTGAACAGACGTTTTCAGTATTAATGTTCCTATTTAAGAAACCTTTGGCCAGGCGCGTGGCTCCCAGCAGCGCTTCGGAAGGCCCAGGAGGGCACACAGATGTGGGAGGAAACAGCAGAAAGAAGTTCCAATGAGACGGAGGGTGGGGATTGGCAAGAGCGAGGGCTGGAGAGGTAGATGGAGAAAAAGCCTCCTCCCTCCCCAGGGGAAACTGCTGGGAAGTTTCAAGCAGAGGAGTCACGAGGTCAGGGTTACGTTCCGGGCAGCGACTGCAGTGAAGAAGATGACGTTGTGCAAATAGATTGTGTTGACTTCCCGGCTCACTTCTTCAGTAGGTTTCTGAGTGTTGACCTTTATACGTTTGTATCATTTATATACAGCATGTTATCACTAGTTTTGGGGGTTTTTAAATGTGGTTTTTTTTTTTTTTTTTTTATTCAGGAAGTCCTAAAATTTCTTTAGCCTGGGAAAGTACAATTATTCACATTGTATCTGAGGTTCTTACTAAGTATCTTGTTACTAGATCACATTTGTTTTATTGTCGCATGCAATTTCCCCATTTTGATGTTGCGCTTCTAGCACTGGTTTTGCTCAGTTCCTTTGCATCCTTTGTAAGCCTGGGCTGAGCCCATTGTGTCACTGGCCCTGCCGGCTGTGACACCGCAGCCCCAGCTTTCTCTCTGACTGCGCTGCCCTTCCTCCTCAGCGCTAGAATAAGTGAGTTATTTGATTTTCATCTGGTTTTTATTAATGTTTAACTTGGGCATATTTTAAATTTGTTACAGTATATTGCTAATTCTTCATGCTGTGATCAAGTCATTAAAACAATATCTGTTAAATACTTCCCAAGCTTAACGCTGCTTCCAGGTCACCACAATGTTCCGACGCTGACATAACGCCAGTACACAGCCGACGCTCTAGTCTGCGGCGAGGCCGGAGTAGTTTCCGCCTGGGACCCAGTATCTCGCTGTTCCAGGACTTGTTGCTTTTTGATATACTTTATAATCCAGTGGCATAAATAACTCATTCATTTATTGATCAATCTGTTTATTCACAGAATATCACTTGTCATGCCAGGAACTAGGCTAGATACTGAGTATGTGGAAATAAATATGCCTCAGTGCATTCCTGGACTTCACCATTGACAGCACCCTTAGCTCTGTGTGTTAAATATACACAACAAAATTGTACCCCTTTTTAGCCCTTTTTGAGTGTACAATTTAGTGGCATCTGGTACATTTGCATTATTGTGCAACCATCACACCGTCCATCTCCAGAACTCTTCCCACCCTCCCAGACTGAAACCCCGTCCCCAGTAAGCACTCACTGTCCTCCCCCTGCCCCCAGCCTCTGGCCCCCACCATCCTACTGTCTGTCTCTGCGAATCTGACTACTGTGGGTACCTGGTGTGAGCAGAATCCCGCAGTATTTGTTCCAGTCCCTGTTCTCTTTTAAACGGATTGTTGGGGTTTCTTGCTTTCTCTGCCAGGTAGCTTTCCACACGCGGTTTGTCTGGCTAGCCCCAGGACATGCCCCAGGAGATTCTGACTGCCACTAGGGCGTCACTTTGTAATGTCTCCTTCTCTGCCGCTGCTTTGCTGAGCTCTGGTTTAAGCTTCTGGCCCTGTCTGGCTGGTTTCCATGAGGCGTGCAGGGCACAGTCACGCTTCCTTCTGCATTTCTTCCGCCGTCTCCTCTGTGCCCACTTTCCTTCCTGGCCTTCTGGTCCCTCTGCCCTGTTGGGCGGTGGCCGGGTCCGCAGTCTCACACTGTGCGTAGGCTCTGATGCTCGAAGTCTTCTCAGAAGTCCCCTCACAGCCTTGTTCCTGGTGCCCGGCCACAGCCCCCGGTGATGGCGCCCACGTCTTCATCTCCCCCTCCCCAAGGACCGTCCTCTTCAGCACCAACCACAAGCCCTGGGCTGAGGTCATTCCCTGCAACTATGAGATGCAGCACACTCTCAAGGACCTGGTGTTGCTCAAGGCCTTCCTGCTGATGGGGACCACTGTGACCATCGTGGAGGAGAAGGTGGGTGGGTGGAGGCGGGGGCTGGACCTCCCCATGGCTGACTCATTCCCACCCTTTGCCCCCATTCCAGATCTTACCGGGCCATCCCATCCCTTCCCGCAGCCGCTGCCCGCTTAGACCCGTCTCTGCGCCTTTCCAGAATGTGGGTGGGGCCGCTCCAGGAGCCCACCTGCACCTCTGCTCACCTGGGGCCGCTTTCCCGTTCCCAGATCCTCTCCTGGCCGTTAAGGTTGCCTGCTGTCGACAGCTCCTTGCCTGCCAAGAAAGGGAAAGGGGAGAAAGACCAGAAAGGGAAGAAGGAGAGAGACAAGAAGGGGAAGGACAAGGAAGGGAAGGAGGAGAAGGAGCCTGCCAAGGTAGGTGCGGGACGGTCTGAGGCGCTCAGGCCCCAGGGGCGTGGGCTGCCCAGCCGCAGACCCTCGCCCATCCCGCCCCACGTCCCTGGCCTCTTCCCCAGGAACAGAGGGTGCCCAAGAAGAAGAAAGAGCTTCCCAAGGAGCTCCTCCAGGACGCGCCCATCCTGCAGGTGCTGGGCAGCGGGTCGGTGGTCCTGGAGCCCCTGCTCTCGGGGGAGCCCACGGTGTCCACAGTGTGCAACTTCGGGGTGATCCGCACCTTGGAATCCGATAAGCTGACGCTTGCCAGGGTACAGCGGCCCCGCCATGGCCCCCACCTCTGCCTTCGCCCTCCCCACAGGAACCTCGCTGGGCCAGGGAGGACTGTGGGAGGAGGAAGGCTGGCCCGGTGGGGCCTGTCCCTGAGGCGAACACGCGGGGACCGCTCCGTGGCTACGGGCATGGTGTGGACTGGGGCGGACACCGTCCTCACGGGGAGACCCCTACCCCCCACCACGAGCCAGAGGCCTTGGAGGGGGTGGGGCCCCAGAGACACCCCTCCCCAGCATCTCCCCGCTCTGGTAAAGATCTCATTTTGTGGTTCTCTCTCTCAGGATTTGAAGAAGCTTAAGAAAGTTGCCAAAAAAGGTAAGCACTGAAGGTGGTGACTGACAGCCCCTGCCGAGCAGCCCTGACGGGGCAAAGGAACCAAAGGGTGGACAGTCCTGTCTGCTGGCCCCCTGGGGGCCACACCCACCCTTAGGACCCATCCCTGGGTCTTCCCTGCAGCCCCAGACGTTGCCCGCTGTGGGTCATGACGCGGGTGGGAAACGGCGCCCTGTGGGGGAGGGGCTCAGAGCCAGGCGCCGCCCAGGGTCCTCCTTCAGCAGGTGTTTGGTGTCGGCTTCAGGTCATTGGCCCGACTTTGCCATGTGAGGAGCCCAGACTTGTTCTGGGGCATGGGGAGCTGCTGAAGTGTCTGAAACAGGCACATTTTAGATCTGAGTTTTAGAAAGAAGTACCTGGCTTGGAGGGGAGAGAGGAGACAGAGACCAGCTGGAGGCTGTTGTAAAAGAATAAGGCAAGATCATTGCAGAATTATCCATAATTCTGAAGCCAAAAAGTGGAAACAACCCAAATGTCCATCAGCTGCTGAACGGATAAACAACGTGGCACATCCGTACCACGGAATATCACTCAGCCATAAAAAGGCACGAAAGTCTGATATGTGCCACAGTGTAGACCAGCCTTGAGAACATGATGCTGAGTGACAGAAGTCAGACACAAAAGGGCACGTATATGATTCCATTTGTATGAAATGTCCAGGACACGTAAGTTCACAGAGACAGAAGGCAGGCTGGTGGTTCCAGGAGCTGGAGGAAGGAGAGTGTGATTGCCTCACGGGGACAGGGTGTCCACTTGGGGTGATGAGAATATTCTGGAACCCAGACAATCACACCTGCCTCCATATAGACCCCCCTCCTCCCCTGCAGCTGCTGTCAGGTTGAGTCCCAGACAGCTGCAAGTCAGGTTGAGTCACTGCCCTGCTTAAGATTCTTCCATGACTGGGAGGCCGAGGCAGGAGGAACCCTTGAGCTCAGGAGTTTGAGACCAGCCTGAGCAAGAACGGGACCTCATCTCTATCAAAAATGGAAAAAGTTAGCCGGGTGTGGTGGCACACGCCTGTAGTCCCAGCTACTTGGGAGGCTGAGGCAGGAGGATCGCCTGAGCCCAAGAGTTTGAGGTTGCTGTGAGCTATGATGACACCACTGCACTCTAGCCTGGGTGACAGAGCAAGACTATTCTTCCATGACTTACTGCCGGCTACTTTACAAAATCCATATTTCCATGAAGGCGCTGAGAGATCTACCTAGAATACTTACATTGCACCTGCCACCCCGTTCACTCAGCTACTACTTTGTCTGTCTTATCTCAGCTTCAGTGACCCTTCAGGGATGGCTTCCCTGATCCTCTGGGTTCGGGTGGGCCCCTGCATTCTTCACAGCACCCCGTGTTTTCCTCTGTGGTACTTAGCACAGTGGTAACCGAGTAGATACCCATTTGTCTAATCATTATCTTGTCCACCACACTGTGAGCTACAGGAGGGCAGGGGTTGTGCCTGCATTATATAAGGTCACATAATCTGCACCAGCACAGCAGGCACATAGTAGCCATCTGCAAACATTGAGTAATGAAAGGATCAGCTTATATACATGAGCTTTTGTGGGCAGACAAGGAAAAAGGGTTGATGCAGTCTCTGGGGACACCAGCAATTTTGATAAGGAAGAGAGAACAAGACCAGAAAGGATCAAACTTAACTGAATCCTAGAAGAAAACTCAACAATGTGTGTAAGAATACAAAAAGAGACACCACCTAAGGTAAAATTCACAATGTCTATACCATCCAATAAGAAATTGCTGGACATACAAAACAAGAAAATGCAATATGTAATTTATCAATCAAAATTGACACAGAAATGACATATACGATCAAATTAGTGGACAAGGACACTAAAACAGTAATTATCATTGCATTCTGTATATTCGAGAAGCTAGAGGAAAGATTGAACATGTTAAGTAATGACACGGAAGATAAATCAAACTTTTAGAGACGAAAACTACAATGTCACATGACAGTTACGCTCAATGGGATTAACAGCAGATGAGACAATGCAGAAGTAAAGTTTAGTGAACTTGAAGCAATAAAACTATCTAAAATTAGGCTGGGTGCAGTGGCTCACACCTGTAATCCCGGCACTTAGGGAGGCCAAGGCAGGGGGATCCCTTGAGCCCAGGAGTTTGAGGCTGCAGTGAGCTACCATTGAGCCACGGCACGCCAGCCTGGGTGACAAAGCAAGTCCCTGTCTCAAAAAAAAAAACAAACAAAACCAATCAATTGTAGTTCTATACACTAGCAGTGAACAATCAGATATTGAAATTTTCAAATACCATTTATAATAGCATTGAAAAATATGAAATAGGGATAAATCCGACAAAAGCCGTGGAAGGCCTGTGCACTGAGAGCTGTAGGATGTTGTAAAGGGAGAGGTGCACTATGTACGTGGTTAGAAGATTCAATGTTGTTAAGATGCTGGTTTTCCTCAAATTGATTTATGGATTCAACATAATCTCAATCATAGTCCTGGCAGAATTTTTTAGTAGAAATCAGCAAGCATATTCTAAAATTCATACGGAAAGGACCTAAAATAGCCAAAAAACTTTGAAAAAGAAGAACAAAGTTGGAGGACTTACAGTACTGGACTTCCAAGACCCATGCACACATGATATGGACACATGACTTGTCATACTGTCTGTGGGGTGAGATGATCTTAAATTTTTTTTTCATTTTTGTAATTCTCTTTAATGTCTGGCTTAATTGAAGACACCTGGATTTTTTCTTGTTTTTTTGAGACAGAGTCTCAGTCTCCTGCCCGGGCTAGAGTGCTGTGGTGTCAGCCTAGCTCACAGCAACCTCAAATCCCTGGGCTCAAGCGATCCTCCTGCCTCAGCCTCCCGAGTAGCTGGGACTACAGGCATGTGCCACCATGTCCGGCTAATTTTTTCTATATATATTTTTAGTTGTCCAGCTAATTTCTTCCTGTTTTTTTTTTAGTAGAGACGGGGTCTTGCTCTTGCTCAGGCTGGTCTTGAACTCCTGAGCTCAAACGATCCGCCCACCTCGGCCTCCCAGAGTGCTAGGATTACAGGCGTGAGCCACCGCGCCCGGGCAGACACCTGGATTTTTATAGCTACTTCTCCAGTCAGTTGCTTGTGATGATTACAGTGTATGAAGGAAATCCAACCTCACGCAGACACCTAATTGGAAAGGAGGGGGTATTTTTGAATATGCTTTCAAGTAGTTGAGGATATTCTTTAATATACCAAATTTGACAAGCAGTAAGTAGTTTCTTAACAGTTGTTACAATGTGAAAACTGAATCCATATTGAAATTTTTCATAAGTTAGATTAAAATCTATTGGTCTACTTAGCATTTTGAATGGATATTTTATCATGCATGATTTATAATATGCATTGGTTACTTGTAAAATACAGGCTAACCGAGTTATGCAGATCTTCCAGCTGTTAACACATTCATTATAGGTTATCCAAAAATCACATGTTTAATATCGCAATCCCCATCATTAGAAAAGTCTTTGAGTATTGGAAAACTGGTAAATTCATGGTGGCAGATGCAATGTTCCAAAATTACAATTTCTAGCTGAAAGCTCAAAAGTTATCAATTTATTTATCAAAATGCTTTCAGTTGTTTTCCCTGAGGTGTCAGAATTACTTCAGTTTCAGAAAAGTATCTGCCAAATACCCAAGTCTGAACATCCACAGTTTGTCAGTGTTCTTTCCAGTAAAAACGGTGTTCCGAGAAAAAAAACAGCTGGTTCGTCGTGCAATTCCTACAGGTGCGACTTATTAAATGATATAATTGCGATTCAATTTCCTTATCATGGGTAAGACCTGAGGACGGGGCCAGTGGTTTGGGATGGCTGAGAGCTGCCAGCCCGCTCCTGGCTCCGGACTCATGTGCTCGTGTTTCCATTTTTGCAGGAAAAAAATCCCTGGCTCCAGTGTTCGATGGCGACTACTGCCCGGAGCCGCTGACGGTGGAGGTGCAGGTACAGCTGAGCCAGAGCCGCTCGGCCTCCGAGGCGCTGCGCGCGTCTGCCGTGTAGCCGCGGGCAGTAAAGGCCGCTCTGAGCACCGGGCCTCGCTCTGTCCGCGCGCCGGGGCGGGAGTGGGGACGCCGGGGAGGAGCGGCCTCTGCCGGCCGGGCCCGTGCAAAGACCGGGGAAGGGGCGCGGGGCACGTGCCCCCGGGCAGGCCCGCGGAGACCCGGGGCCAGCCCCCTCCAGGGGCCCCTCCCCGCCCCCTCCAGGAGCCCCTCCCCGCCCCCCGTGCCGGGGCGTATCCAACGCGGGGAGACGGGGCTCCGCCCCCGCCCTTAGACCCTCGCGCACCTGGGCGCGCGGCCACAGTTCCGCCGCGCAGCTCCTCGCCCGTTCCCGGCCCCAGCGTCACGCCCAGGTAGGTCCCGAGGGCGGGTCGCGCCGGGCCTGGGCACCTGGGCCCCGCCGCTGTGAGGGCGGCCGTGTCACCCGCGCGGGGAGGGGTGCGGAGCCGGGCCTGACCTCGGCCGGGTGGTCGCCGCGCTCGACTGTCGTCCGCGGGCCGGGGCAGAATGTCCCGCGTCGTGCTCCCGCCAGCCTGGGCTGGTGGCCCTCGCGGGGTCGGTCCGTGCTCTGGCCACCGCGGTCACCAACAGCCCTCTGGAGAGTCGGGTTGAAGAAGGAACCAGAGCTTTGCTCTTTCCCGCATCGTAGCGTGTCGGGTTACCGAGTCCTGCGAGGACCCCGCCTGTCACCCCAGGAGCAGCCCCCGGGACCCCGCGTTCCCCCTGCGGGAGTCGTGCGTCCGCGAAGCCTGCGGCGGCCTGACAGCCGCGCTCCGGGCCCGGAGGGGGCGCGCGGGCTGCGGGGATCCTGGCCGGGCTGCGCCCTCCTCGGCCGACCGCGCCGCCGGGCGCCCGCGGGTCCCGCACACCTGGAGCCCATCCCGCCCCGACACCGCAGCCGCCCTGGCCCCCGGCGTCCAGGGCAAGAGAGCAGTTTCCAGCTGGGAGACCGGCCGCCCCCAGCCCGTTAGCGGCAGCCGCAACCTTTTAAAAAACGCAAATTCTTTGATTGCTTCTGCCAGAGCCCTCGTGGATCTGCCTGGCGCTCCGGCGAAACCGGCTCTTTCCCCGCCTCTCCCGAGGCCCCGCCGCTCCTTCCTCCGTCCCCTTCCTCTCCCGGTGCTCCGCTGCGCTGAGCTCGCCCTCCTCGCACGGCTCCCCGATCGTCACGGTCTGTCCCGGGCCAAAATCAGCTCTTACTTGGTAGGAGCATAGGCGACAGCGACCTCCGGTCACTTCATTCTGTTGCCGGTCCTAACCTGGCTTATGGCGGAGTTTGGAGGGCAGGACCCTGTCTTGCCGCTACATCCCCCGCCCCTGGCAGAGTTGCTTTTCTGGTGGCAGCGGTGGGGACAACAGGGATGAGGCTGCTGCAGGTAGACTGGTTAGCAGTGAAGGAGAGTGGGGGAGGAGATTGGGGAGACGGGGACACTTGGAGGGACACAAATGGCAAGGTGGGACACTGATGCCTGGCTTTGCCACCGTGAACCTTGAGCAGGTTACTCTGGTGGATTCTGTTTCCTTGTCCTTTTCCTCTTTGGGTCCCTGAGGGACCTGGTGGGAGAAGTCAGCACTGTGCACGTGGCAGGAAGAGCGGGGTGCAGGCCGGCCTGGGAAGCCGTATCTGGTACAAGGCACCGGCTTTCCTGCTCCTGCCCTGCTGTGTGTGGCTTTGTCTCAAAACCCAGTTAACTGACTCCCCCCACCCAAACCCAACCACTGGAGGCAGGCGTGGAGGGGGTGGTGTTCTCTGGTGGCGATGGCCACCTGCACCCTGCAGTGCTGGGTCACCCCCCTAAGTGCAGCACCTGTGGCTTGGTCATCTCTGAGACACCCAACACAGCCTGCTGCAGATGCACCAGGCAGTCGCAACACCTTTTTTTCCTTAAATGATTTGACTTCAGATTTGAAGAACCCTGAGCATCAGGTTTCATGAGTGAATTTCATCCAAAGCTAACCTAAGTCTGTGCCGTTTTCACTCTTTTCCCTCAAACTCGTCAGGTGTTTGAATTTCCTGGAAAGGCTAAGAATGTTTATGGTGTCTCAGCTTTGAAGGGGCTGCAAGTCATTTGGGGAAAATGTCGACCCAAGAGCCCACAGCTGATGGCAGAGGAAGGCGAGGGCTGGCACAGCAGGTGTGCTTACTGCGTCCTCTGAGGCAGGGACTCTGGAAAGAGCCAGAGTGACACACTGAGAATAAAAGGAAGTCCCAAAAGTCAGCAGGGACTTAGCTGCTGGGTTGCGCGGTAACTCCCGCTGAGCTCTTGGGGACAGGGACCCGGGCGAGGGAGGGGGCGGGGCAGGGCCCTGCTCAGGCGGCTGTCTCCCTGCAGGGACTTGCGATGCTGCGCAGGCTGGCCCGGCTGCTCCCGTACAGCCTCGCGGTGCTGCTGCTCAGCGGCCTGCTCTTCCTGCTGAAGGAGGCAAAGCCAGCCGGGGACCCCACGGCCCACCAGCCCTTCTGGGCTCCCCCAGGGCCCCGTCGCAGCCAGTGTCCACCTAACCGCACAGTGGCTAATGCCTCCCTGTCCCTGCCTAGCCGTCACCGTCTCTTCTTGACCTATCGCCACTGCCGAAACTTCTCCATCTTGTTGGAGCCTTCTGGCTGCTCCAAGGACACCTTCCTGATCCTGGCCATCAAGTCGCAGCCTGGCCACGTGGAGCGGCGTGCGGCCATCCGCAGCACATGGGGCCGGGCGGGGAGCTGGGCCAGGGGCCGGGTGCTGAAGCTGGTGTTCCTTCTGGGGGTGGCAGGACCCACACCCCCAGCCCAGCTGCTGGCCTATGAGAGTGGGGAGTTTGATGACATCCTGCAGTGGGACTTTGCCGAGGACTTCTTCAACCTGACGCTCAAGGAGCTGCACCTGCAGCGCTGGGTGGCAGCTGCCTGCCCCCAGGCCCACTTCCTGCTAAAGGGGGATGATGATGTCTTTGTCCATGTCCCCAATGTGCTAGAGTTCCTGGATGGCTGGGACCCGGCCCAGGACCTCTTGGTGGGAGATGTCATCCGCCAGGCCCTGCCCAACAGGAACACCAAGGTCAAATACTTCATCCCACCCTCCATGTACAGAGCCCGCCACTACCCACCCTATGCCGGAGGTGGAGGGTATGTCATGTCCAGAGCCACCGTGCGACGCCTCCAAGCAGCCGTGGAAGAGGCGGAGCTCTTCCCCATCGATGACGTCTTTGTGGGTATGTGCCTGAGGAAGCTGGGGGTGAGCCCCACGCACCATGCTGGCTTCAAGACGTTTGGAATACAACAGCCTCTGGACCCCCTGGACCCCTGCCTGTACAGAGGGCTCCTGCTGGTGCACCGCCTCAGCCCCCTGGAGATGTGGACCATGTGGGCACTGGTGACAGATGAGGGGCTCAAGTGTGCAGCTGCCCCCAGAGCCCCGCTCTGAGGGGTGGGTTGAGCAACAGCTCAAGAGTGGACTCATTTTCTGTCTGGTTCCTGCTGGTCTGCAGGAAATGCTGACTTCGTTTTTGTAACCCAACCCCCGCCCACCTTGTTAGCGCTGATTAAAGACAGTGCCCTGGCTGACCTGTCCAGCGTGTTGAATGGGAGTCAAGCATAGCAACTGCTGCCAGAACCGAAGGGGGTGGTGCCCGGAGCACCTGGGGCTCTGGCAGTCTGCAGTGTGGAGGAGGGAGGCTGCACGGGGCCCCAGAAGACACACACGTTTTCTTTTTTTAAATGCAAAAAAAATTTATTCTTTTCCTTTAGATACAACAGACAAACTCGAAAGAAGGAAACCAGAGGCATGTGTTAGAACAGTCCCGTTGAGAGCACCAGGTAAACACTCTTCATTCATTCCCTTCCCAGCAACAGAGTTTTGACTCCTTGGCCTGAGCTGTCCGTGCAGGGCAGTGGGGCCTGATCAGAGAAGGAATTGGAAACACAGAGACATCCTCCTAACTGGATGGACTCCCCTTCCCCCCCAAATTCACATCCCTTCAGAGGGAGCAAATACTAAATCATATTTGAAAATGTGAGTAAGATTAAAAATTGAGGCTAAAGGGCTACTGAACCTAAGGGCGTGACAAAAAAGGACCCCCCTCTCTGGCCCAGGTTGGCGAATGCTTTGGGTATGAGGTAAGAACATCAGCGCGTGAGGGCAGCTGTACGGAGCGGGGTGAGACGGTAAAGAGGGTGCAGCGCCAAGAACCTGGTCCAGTACAAGCCTGAGACCGCAGCGGGAGGGGCCGGGCACTCACAGCTCACAGAGGCCTCTCGCCTGACTGCCCAGGGCAGGACCTGCCGCCTCTTCCCTGCGCAGAGAGTCGCACCAACCCCGGGCAGGATGGTGTCCGCCCCCGCTTTCCCCACTGAGGGAGCAGACAGGGCAGTGGGTCAGGCCCTCAATCCTCTCGCAGGTAGGCCTCCGGCTCTGGCTCCACCTGCTCGTCCCCTTCCTCCGGTGTTTTCTGACGGACCTCTTCTGTCTGTGCCTCTGCCAGCGTGGTTTCCGCTTTCTGCGAGAGCTGGCGCACCTCCTGCACCTGCAGTTTCACCAGCTGAATGTGATTCCTGGCCGTTACACAGGCCTGATCTGCTCCTGCCAAGGGACGGGACAACTGAGCCACGCCCACCAACAGGGTAGAGGCGGCACACACTGACCCAGAAGGCCCGCGGGCACCGTGGTTGTCATCTGAGCCCCTCTTGGGGTCGGGTTCCCTGGAGTGGGGAGCCTTTCACCTCCACGTCCAGGTCTGCATTTAACTAACCGACACTTTACTGTCAAAAACCCCAGTGCTTTTCTTCAGCCGTCAGCAGCTAACGTGGTAAGTACTAAGTGCAACTCCCACCACCATCTTAATAGCTGTGTAGCTCTCAGTACAGGCCTTTTATCAATTTAATTTTTTAACTACACAGGTCATACATTTCTTTTTGACAAATTAAGAGATCAGTAATAAAACTTCTGAAGATCCCTTTCATCACCCTACCTAATCTTCAGAGGTAACCTCTTTTGGGAGTTTAGAATTATTTTTCTCATCTTTCAAATGTAACTATGTACATATAGAATGCACAGAAAAATATTTTACTATAAATTTATATAACAGCATAAAAGATATTTATTGACCATATTTTATAACTTTGCTTTTTTCATTTAAAAATGTTTTGAGCTCTACCATTTTACTTGCTGCTAGTGTATTTCATCATACAGATAGGCACATTTTATCAATTCATCTACAGAACACTTGGATTGTTCTTCTCTATCTCAGTGTATTAACAAGAACCTTCAGTACAACATTGACAGGGAGTGGGGAACAGCAGGCATCCTCCTCTTTGATGGTTATCACAAAATTCTGTTTTTCATGTTAAGAAAATTCTCTCTTCGTAAGTGTACTGAGGTTTGTTTTTTTTTTTTTCAAGATGGGGTCTCTGTCGCCCAGGCTGGAGTGCAGTGGTATTATCAGAGCTCACTGCAGCCTCAATCTCCTGGGCTCAAAGGATCCTCCCACCTCAGTTTTCCAAGTAGCTGGGACTACAGGCATGTGCCACCACCCAGCTAATTGTCCTTTGATTTAAATCATGAGTGTTACATTTTATTGAAGGCATCTGGAGCATATATTGATAGGATTGCATGGTGGCTTTTCTCTTTCATCTCAAGTAGTGAATTATGTTGATATTTTTTAATGATGAACTATCATTGTATTTTGAGGATAAATGGCCACATTTCATTTACATCTATGTTCAGAAGTGAAACTGAGCTAGTTCTTGTGTGTTGGGTACTGCCCTAGTCCAGTTTGGGATCAGGCTTCATACAGTTCTAATAGGAGGCTTGTCATTTCTGTGCACTGGTACACTTTCTGTAATGTAGGAATTAGGGCTTTTGAAAATTTGATAAAACTCTCCCAACAAAACAGCCTGGGCCTGGTGTCCATATTGGGGGCATAGAAATCTTTTAAATACCATTTCAAATTTTACGGTTATTAGTCTTATATAGATTCTTAATCAGCCAATTTGGGACTTACATAATTAAAAAAAAAAATCCGTATCTATAATGACCCTTTCTGATGTTACTCTTGCTCTCTAAAAAAATCACACTTTACAAATCTGTGCCTAATTTTTAGTCTTTTCAAGGAAACAGACTTTGCCTTTTTGATTAACCTTTTCTACTTAATTTCTTCTTATGCCTTTTATCTTTTTGTTTTTGTTTTTGTTCTGCTTTTCTCAATTTATTTTGCTAAAAGTTGGCGGCCAAGGTGGGAGGATCGCTTGAGGCCAGGAGTTCAAGACCAGCCCGGGCAACATAGCAAGGTACGATGTACACAAAAAAATTAAAAATTAGCCAGGCATGGTGGGGTGTGCCTGTAGTTCTAGCTACTTAGGAGGCTAAGGTGGGAGGATCAGCTAGAGCCCAGGAGGTCAAGGGTACAGTGAGCTATGACCAGGCCAGTGGACTGCAGCCTGGGTGACAGAGCAAGACCCTCTGTCTTAAAAAACAAAAAAAGAAACATGTTTTAAATTTTATAGGAGTAAGGAAGTTTTTTGGTGGTGGCCTGAAGGTCAGTGAATGTAGTATATCAACTCTTTAAAGGATCTGGTTGTCTTCCTTTGTCACCTGGCATAATATCAATTTTTTAATGGCTTTGTGTCTTAAAAGAGTATGTATTTTGTGAGGGAGGGGACAAAGTTTTATATTCAGTTATATACTTAGTCAAGCCCTTAAAAATTATTCTGTCCCAATCTTTAATGTTTTTGGTCTTCCTGACCTGTGAGCCACTGAGATGTGTGTAAAACGGAATTTCTCCTTGTAATTGTATCAGTTTTTGCCTTACTGGGTACACGATTGATATTGTCTTGATGCATTATTTTTTGTCCCATTTATTGCTTTTTGCCTTGAATCTTTTCTCTGATTTCTGACATTGCTCCGTGGGTTTTGGGTAGCTTTCTGTGGGTAATTGTTCAGTTTATCTTTTTATAATTTTCCAATTTTTGCTAGAGTAATTTTTTTTAACATAATCTACAAGTGTCATTTAATATGTTTATTATTATAATTACTAATGTTTGAAATTATTTCTATATTTCGTTTTGTATTTTCTAACAAACAGGCTTTGTTCTTTTTAAACCTTTCCTGTCTCAATTGAATCTATCAAGTCTTCCCCTAATCCTACTAGTTCTTTTTTTTTTTTTTTTTTTTTTTGGAGACAGAGTCTCCCTTTGTTGCCCGGGCTAGAGTGCAGTGGCGTCAACCTAGCTCACAGCAACCTCAAACTCCTGGGCTCAAGCAGTCCTGCTGCCTCAGCCTCCCGAGTAGCTGTGACTACAGGCATGCGCCACCATGCCCGGCTAATTTTTTCTACATATATATATATATTTTTAGTTGTCCAGATCATTTCTTTCTATTTTTTAGTAGAGACGGTGTCTCGCTCTTGCTCAGGCTGGCCTTGAACTCCTGACCTTCAGCGATCCACCTGCCTCGGCCTCCCAGAGTGCTAGGATTACCGCGATGAGCCACTGCACCCAGCCCCTTCTTCATAAAGTTTTTCCAGAAAGTGTATGCAGGTGGTAAGTTTTCTGAGCCTCTCTATGTCTTAAATTTTAATGATAGTTGGCTGGATATAAAATTTTGGGTTATTGATTTATTGTCAATTTGCATCTAGTGTTGCTGGTAAGAAGACTGATGTCTAATTTTACCTTCTTGGTAGGTAATCTATGTTTTTCTTTCTAGTAGCTTTTAGCATTTATCTCTGAATATCTTTGTTATGATTTTACTTTTTTTTTTTTTTTTTTTTTTTTTTTTTTTTTTTTTTTTTTTTTTTTTTTTTTTTTTTTTTTTTTTTTTTTTTTTTTTTTTTTGAGACGGAGTCTCACTCTGTTGCCTGAAGTAGAGTGCCGTGGTGTCAGCCTAGCTCACAGCAACCTCAAGCTCCTGGGCTCGAGCAATCCTTCTGCCTCAGCCTCCCGAGTAGCTGGGATTACAGGCATGTGCCACCATGCCCGGCTAATTTTTTTTATATAGATTTTTAGTTGTCCAAATAATTTCTTTCTATTTTTAGTAGAGACGGGGTCTCGCTCTTGCTCAGGCTGGTCTTGAACTCCTGACCTTGAGCAATCCACCTGCCTCCTCGGCCTCCCAGAGTGCTAGGATTACAGGCGTGAGCCACCGTGCCCGGCCTTGTTTTTTTAAAAACTGTTCAGAACTTCTGTGAGCCCTTTCAATCAGTTCTGGGGAAAATGTCTATTTTTTTCAGATAATACTTATACATCACTCTCTCTCTTTTCACCTTCCAGCTCTAAGGCTGCCTCGGCAAGTGGTGAAGGGTGCCTGGGGAGGTTCCTGATGCCGTACACCTCAACACACCTCCCTGTTCACTGCACCTGGAACCCTGCTGAAACCGTGGCGGGGCACTGATGCTGCTTCACACTTAATCTTGTTTACTCTCTTTGTTCCAATCCTGTTTTGAGAATCTCTGATTCTTTACGTTTTAGTTCACTAAGAATTCTTTGTGTTTTTCAGTATGGTTACGAAGTACTTATTTACTTTTAAAAAATCCTTTTTATCATTTTTAAAATTTGCTGCTAGAGATCCTAGTCTATCTTGAAATCAGAAAACAAAAACAAAAGTATTTTAACATACCAGTTTCTTAGTAAGAGCAGGTTCTAGGCTATAATTTCTCTGAGCCTACCTGTTTAGAACCAATCAGGTAAGATGTTAAACTAGAGTGTTCCTCAAAATACATTCTAAAAAGCCACTCAGCTCAGGTACACCGAATAGATAGTAAGGGTCAAAAAACACTTTGGTGAATAGCTAACTGCATTTTCTTTGCTGTGGCACAATGCCGTGGCTACCAGGAGGAACAAAGACTAGAATTTGACCTACACAGCCGAATGTCAGTTTAGCAGCTTGTGTACCACACCACAGCATCTTAGGTAAATTACTTAACCCATTTGTCCCTGTTTCTTCATCTGTAAAGTAGGAATTTTATAAGGAACTGGGGGGATTAAATTAAAGGTGCCTATGAAAGCCTGAAATAGATGTTCAATAATTTGTCCTGGTTTTACCACTGACTATGATTCCAGGTCTCATCCAACTCTGTCATTCTATGACTTAATTGTCTAGATTATTAAAAAATGTTTAAACTATTTGGAAGCAATCATTTTCCAATGGCAATAGTTTTATCATTTATCTTTTTCTAGATATTAGCAACCTAGTTTCTGCTGGTCTGTTCTACATGGGTGCTCATTTTTCCTACTGTGCAAATAAAATGTTTAATACATTGGAAATGTGGAAAATTTCTCACTAATTTAGACCCACAATGGACCATCAATCAATTAGACCATCTAATATAAATCCCTCATTTTGAAAACTCAGCATCTTCTTAGTAAAGAAAACTTTAACCTACCAGTTTGGTACGCAGCTTCAGCTGCCATCTCTGAAAGACCAACTGCAGTCATCCAAGTGGTTTCTAGCTTCAAGTATTCTTGTTGTTTTGAAGTCATCTGTAAATTAAGCAAAATGCTTCAGACAACATAAAGAGGTTTACAGCACTTTTAAATGGACTGACTTATTCAAAATAGGTTTAGAGAACAGTTACTGGTTAGATTGGTTAGATTAATTCAGTAATTGAGACGCTACAATGAGGTAGGAACACTAATTCATAAACGTCTAGGCCCAGCATGGTGACTCGCACCTGTACTCCCAGCCTAAGGTGGGATGATCACTTAAACTCAGGATTTCGAGACCAGCCTGAGCAAGAGTGACACCGTCTCTACTAAAAATAGAAAACATTAGCTGAGTGTGGTGGCACAGGCCTGCAGTCCCACCTACTCAGGAGGATCACTTGAGCCCGGGAGCCTGACTGAGGTTGCTATGAGGATGCCACTGCACTCCAGCATGGGTGACAGAGCAAGACTCTGTCTCAAAAAAAAAACCAACAAAACAGAAATGTCTAGTAACTTTTTGCTTACCTCAACTCTGGCTCCTATGATCACCTGCCATACTTCATCTTCCTCCTGTGAATTCATTTTCCCAAGTAAACTTGTATATTGTCGGTACAGAGAAATTAAGGTATAAACAGCCTACAAATATAGAATAAATAAGTCTGAGTAAAATGTGAGGCATGTTAGGATTAGTGAGATTTCCACCCCAAGGAGGTGAAGACCCACTGCAGCAAACTGGCTCTTCAGTCCTCCTGCCTCCCTGGAGTTTCACTGTCACCATATGAAGTAGAGGCTTCACTCCAGGACATTAGTTCCTCCACCTATAAGCTTTTCTTTTTAAAGCCTGTGAGCAATTCAGACGTAGAAAAAGAACACAATGCAGAGGGAAAACTCGAAAGGTCGAAAGAAAAGCTATTGGAAAATATAGGTAAAAGTATAAATGAGACTCTTAAATAATTTTGATTCTGATTATCCAAATATTCTATTAGATCACTGTTTTTTAAACAGTCCTCACAAAGAAGCCTCTAGTGATAGACTTTGGACTCCTTTACCCCTAAGTGAACCAGATCAGTGTACTTCCTGTTTTATATACTCGATAGCCATATTTAAGATTTTTCTGTTAGAAAGATTTCTGGAAAAAGACTAAAAACCAGTTATTTAGATCAGGGTTCACTTTGGTAAAGGGCCAGAAAGTAAATAAATATTTTAGGCTTTGTGGGCCTTAGAGCCTCTGTTGAAACTATTCAAACTCTTGAAAGCAGTCATAGATAATACATAAACAAATGAGCCTGGCTATGTTCCAATAAAATGCAAACACAGGCTTCGGACTGGATTTGGTTGTGAGCCATAGTTTGCTAATCTCTGGTTTAGAAGATCAAGACTGAAGAAGAAGAGACATACCTTAGTATATTCAGTGATGGCTTCGATCAGTGCGTACGTGGTCTGAGAGAGAAAGGTAGAGGTGCTGTCTGTCACCAAAGACACGGCCCTCCTCACTAATGCATCGTTACTGAGAGAATGCGGCTCCGATTTCTGAAAGACAAACATTGTCACTCAACTTCTAACCTAAAGCTCAAGCTGAGAACTTAGTCACAGACAAAAAACCATAATTCTCATGCTGCTTAGTGTTTTTAGCTGCAACTGCACTATACTTCTTTGGGTTAACTTTTTTTTAATGGCTTTATTTTGGCTATTTAAGACAATATTGGGAAATAATTCCAGAGTATGCTTTCTGCTGTCTACCTACTTTCATTCTCTATTCCAAAAAGCAAAGTATTCCCTTATATAAAATAAACGTGGCCAGGCGTGATGCTCATGCCTGTAATCCTAGCACTTTGGGAGGCTGAGGTGGGAGGACCACTAGAAGCCAGGAGTTTGACACCAGCCTGGGCAACATAGTGAGACTTCATCTCTACAAAACAAAATGGAAAAATTAGCCAGGTGTGTTGGCACATGCCTGCAGTCCCAGCTACTTAGGAGGCTGAGGTGGGAGGATCACTTGAGCCCAGGAGTTCAGGGTCACAGTGAGCTATGAGGGTGTGCCATTTTGTGCTCCAGCCTGGGCAACGGAATGAGACTGTCTCTAAAAACAAAACAATAAAAATTTAAAAATAAAATTCTAGTAATTATAAATCAACAAATTTATGAGGTTACGATTCACTCATTAACACAGTGTTAGATGCTTAAGATAAGTAAGAGATTCTTTGCCCTCAAAGATTGCAGGCCAGGGCAGGGAGAGCAGGATGACGGGGCTAACAGAGAAGGCGATCAAGTATCACGGGAGCTGTGGCAGAAGTCTATATGGGGTCCAGCAGGGACACACATAAGGGAGCAATCAATCCTATGCTGAGTGATTAATAGCTCAGAAAAGGCTTCATAGATTTGATGAGGATTAAGCTGAGTCCAAGAAAGTAAATGAGTGGATGGGGAAGGGCAATTCTGAACAGAATGAGCAATATCGTGCGGAGGGGGCACTCTTCACTCTCGCTTCAGCTATAATGTTAAAAAAGACCAATATGTAACTACCCCAAGAGTTAAGGGACTGTGGCCATCTTGACTAAATACTGGCAACTGTAATGACAGGTCATCCCCACTCTGCATTTTTCCTCCTCAGCAGAGCACTTATTGTATCAGAACCAACAAAGAAACCAACTGCTCTATGTTCTGTCTTACTTTTGCCATTTAGAGTATAAACACCCCAAAGCATTGCATGTTGAAAGCAGCAGTCAAGAAATAATTTTCATACATGACCAAACCAAGAATTTCACTTATCATATTTATGTTCAATCAAATAATTATTAAGTATTCATTATGCACCTTGTACTGAAGGGCTACAAAGGGAAGAATGACGGTATCTCTGCTCACAAGAAGCTAATTTTGACATAATATTCTGATAACTTTAGTCTTCATAATGTACTACATTTTACAATGTGTTTTCCTTCCTTCCTTGTAACAGTCCAGGTATTATCACTTCTTTTTTCACAGATGATAAAATGGAAGCTCAGAGTAGTTACATAATTTTCCCAAAAAGTCACACATCTAGACTTCGAACCAAATCTCACTCCAAAGTATGAACCCTTTTCATTGTGCTCTGCCGACTCAGGAGAGTGCCACAGGGATTATCATCAGATATCAAAATATACAATATTAAGTGGCCAGAAAGAGGGAGATGGCCAGGAAGTAAGTATGTATGTACACAGGTAGGAAGGTAGGTAGGTAAGGTATTCATTTATTCATTCATTCATTTACCAAGTCTCACCCTCTCGCCCCAGGTAGAGTGCAGTGGTATCGCTGTAGCTCACGGCTACAGTGGCTCAAGCAACTCCTGGGCTCAAGCGACCCTCCTGCCTCAGCCTCCCAAGTAGCTGGGACTACAGGTGCACTATGACGCTCAGCTAATTTTTTTTTTTTTTTTTTTTTTTTGAGACAGAGTCTTACTCTGTTGCCCTGGCTAGAGTGAGTGCCATGGCGTTAGCCTAGCTCACAGCAACCTCAAACTCCTGGGCTCAAGCAATCCTGCTGCCTCAGCCTCCTGAGTAGCTGGGACTACAGGCATGCGCCACCATGCCCAGCTAATTTTTTCTATATATTTTTAGTTGTCCAGCCAATTTCTTTCTATTTTTAGTAGAGACGGGGTCTCTTTCTTGCTCAGGCTGGTCTCAAACTCCTGAGCTCAAGCGATCCTCCTGTCTTGGCCTCCCAGAGTGCTGGGATTACAGGCACTAGCCACCACACCCAGCCAAAGAAAGGCTTTGCAGAGAGGTGGCACTTGGTGGTAGGGGACAGCTAGGATTAGAATGCCCAGGCATCCTAGGGAGAAAGAAACAATGAGGAGGAGAAACATCTGTTGCATGCAGGGGATATCCAGGAATCTAGCCTGGTTAGAGCAGACGGCACAAGAGAGATGAGAGTGACTAGGGCGCCCGAGTGCAGGAGAGTAAGATTCTAGTTCTGTAACATGTCATGAAGAGCCACTGTCGGTTCTGAAGAATGCAAGTGGGACTGCTCCAGTCTGTAGCCCAGAACTGAGGTAATCAGGGCTTATAAAGTTGTACATGAACTGAGAAAGGACACACCTAAAAAAGTCTTTTGAAGGAAGAAAAGTTATCCTAATCATGGCTGAAAATGACCTGGTGTTCCAGTGAGGGTTTTGAACTGACATTCATCAGCAAGGTACAACAGTTAATAGCATGTTAGAGTTCTGACAGCAGTTGGGGGTGGGGATTCCTCAGCATGCAGAGATGGCAGCTGAAGTGAGGCGCAGGAAGGCGAGGCTCAGGAGATGCTGAAAATACTTGCAGAATTAACCTCAATAAACACACACACGGAGCAGGAATATTTTGCTGAAGTAGGGCTGGGTGGTTTCCTGTCTAGCTCTTCCCCACAAAGCATATAACCAGTGATTTTTTTAATGAGGTGCCACTTTCACATCAACTGTCTGCTTGATAGGTCCACCTAGATGTCTCCTACACATCTCGGAAATGACATTTTGAAAACTGAACTCTTGATTTCTTCTTTTCAAAACTCACTCCTCTCTATCCCACTAAATGACAACTCCAATCTTTCAGTTGCTTAGGCCTTTACAAAATCTTGGAGGCCGGGTGCGGTGGCTCACACTGTAATTCTAGCACTCTGGGAGG
The DNA here is from genome assembly GCA_004363605.1 of Indri indri. Taxonomy (NCBI): domain Eukaryota; kingdom Metazoa; phylum Chordata; class Mammalia; order Primates; family Indriidae; genus Indri; species Indri indri. Next base: position 136,579 of record RJWJ010000978.1, on the reverse strand, counting down.
CTGAGGCAGGAGGATTGCTTGAGCTCAGGAGTTTGAGACCAGCCTGAGCAAGTGAGACCCCATCTCCACTAAAAATAGAAAAAATTAGGCAGGTGTGGTGGTGCGCACCTGTAGTCCCAGCTACTCGGGAGGCTGAGGCAGGAGGATCGCTTGAGCCCAGGAGTTTGAGATTGCAGTGAGCTATGAGGACGCCACTGCAGTCTAGCCAGGCGACACAGTGCGACTCTGTCTCAAAAAACAATAAGCAAAAAAATCGGAATCCAAGTTATATACCCCACATCCAATCCATCAGCAACTCCTGCTGGCCACATCTGGCCAACTTCTCCCCTCCGCTTCTGCTGCTTGCCTAGTCCAAGCCACTGTCATCACATGTCTAGATTATAGCAGCACCCTCCTTACTGGTCTTCCTATTTCCTCACAGCAACCTTTTAAAACTTAAAATTTATGTCAAATCCTAACAGTCCTGTGATAAAATACTTTGTGACTTCTTTCTCAGAATAAAACCTAAAGCCTTACAATGGCCCACAAAGTACAAAGCACACAATTTGATTCTCAGTCAACTCTCTGGCCTCATCTATTGCTGTCTCCCTCATTCCACTGCAGCCGCATCTTAGCCTCCTTGCTGTTCCTCAAATATACCAGGCACAGTCCTGCTTCTAGGTCTCTGCACGTCCCAGTTCCTTCTGCCTGGCAAGCTCTTCTCCTCACCAGTTAGTATCATGGCTTACTCTTCCGGAACATTCAGTTCTCTAAACTTTACCTTAGCAGAGTTGCTATTCTACCTCCTCACAGTTCTGCCTATTCCTTTATCCTGTGTTTTCTTCACAGTGCTTATCACCAGCTGACAGTTTATTTTTTCTCCTTTCATTTCTTCAGAATGTTTCACGAGGGCAGAAATTTGTTTTGCTCATTCTTGCATTCTCAGTGTGTGACACACTAAAGTTGCTCAACAAATTTCTGTTGCATAAAAGAGCACTTTATTGATGGTAATGTGCCCTTCTCATTTCTCTACCCTCTTTCTACAACTTGATGTGCTGTTCCTACCAAATGAGACAATCAATGGGAATATTAACATATCTGCTCAACTCTGGAAAGACACTGGTATGGTAGAAAGCATACCATCATGTGGCGAAGGGGTGGCAGCACTGGGTAGAACTATGGTAGCTTGTCCGACGCTCCACTGCCCACTTGAGAATTCAAGAGGACACGGTACACTAAGACAAGAAATCCTGCACATAATAGTACCTTACCTGTGCAATAGGAACCGCACACAGGGTCACACCAAATCCGATGGCCACAGTTTTGTGCCATGGTCTCATCAATTCTGACAAATAGCGCTTCTTAAAGTTAGCCACAACAGGAACACACCGTCTGTACCTAGAAACAGAAGTCAAATTTAATAAGGCACAACCCCCAATCTGTAAGAGGCCCTTAAATTTATTTACAGGGATTGGAAACTCAAACTCGGGCCAAGCAGATATCTAAGTGAGGATGCAGGGGCGGCCTTCCAGATGACAGGCACAGTGGGGGCATGGTGGCTTGGAAAGCTACCTGACTCGTTAAAGGCGCAGCCACTACTGAGCCCAGCGAACCGTCACTGAGCGGGAAAGCCAGGAAGTTTATTTATTTATTTTCTTATCTAGACAAGCTAGGGAAATTTAAACTGTTACCTCAAAGCCTTTTAGGAATATGATGCCAAAATAAACGCTCCTACAGGCAGGGTTAGCTCTGGACGCCCGGCCGGGTTCCAGGTGTGTCTGGCAGCGCTCGGAAGGGAACGCCCCCGTCGAGGTCCCCCTCCGCCCTCAGGCAGGACGTCCCCTAGCAATCCGCTCCCTTCCCCGGCCGTGGTCCCTCCTCTCCCTCCACTCTTCTCAGGGACTTCGAGGGGCGACGGGAGCTGGCCGGCAGGCTGAGTGGCCCCATAAAAGCGGCCCGGGACTTGGGGGACTCATTTTTAGGAGTTGGAAACTGAAGAGAAAGGAACCCGGGGCTTGACCAGGGGGGCGGGGCGGTCCTCAGACCGCTGAGCGGGGCGAGACGCTACGGCCCGGCTCGGCCGACCAGCGCGCAAGCGAGGCGGACTGCGGGACAGGCCATAGCACTCTGCGTCGATTCCTCCCTCCGGTGCAGCCCACCCACCTACGCGGCCGCATCGGTACCTGAAGAGGGAGGCTACGCCCCTCGACAGCCAACTCAGAGCCGCCATTCCGCCGAGGGCGGACGCCGGACGCACACGCCGGAAGTGACGCCACCTAGTGAGCGGGGGCGGGGCGCGACCTCCACCTGCGCAGACCGGGACTCACGGCCACGCCCCGACCCGAGGGTGTAGTTGGGATTGGACAGACGGGGAGGGAGGAGGCGGAGCTTAGGGTAACGGCCCTAACGGGCGCGCTGAGGGCCAAACCGCCGCATCTTCAGCGCGGGGCGGGGCGGCCCTGGGCCCGAAGGCGCAGAGCCGAGTCGACCGTCGTGACGCCGGCGGGTAGGCTCGGGTCGGCCCGGGTGTGAGGCGGGGAGTCCTCCGGTTATCCGTGCGGTGGCGGCGGGGCGGTGCCGGCTCGGTGCCCCGGGCGGCGGCGGGGGCGCTGTCACTTCAGCACCAGGAAGTAGGTGGTCCAGCCGGCCAGCAGCAGCGCGCCGACCAGCACCGTGTAGCTGAACAGGACGAAGGCGAGCAGCTCCCGCAGCAGCTGCAGCACGTGCACGGTGGATGAGGCCGGCATCGCCCTGCGCGGGGAGGCCCCAGACCCTGAGCGCGGAGACGGGCGCGGCCGGGCTGGCGCGTCCTAGGCAGGTCCTGGCCCTCAGCACAGGAACCGAGGCCGGTTTTCTCCGCGACCACCACCTGAACGCCGTCCCCAGTTACACTGGAGAATCCCCCACACCAAAAGTCGCTCTCGTCCCTGGGCTCTGAGCGGGTCTCCGAGGAGGCAAAAGCCTGGCTCTTCCCGCCCTGCCGAACTGGTCTTGTCCCAGCCCTCTCCTCCCACCACCTCCTGCATTTTTAATGCTCTGAGTGCCGCTAATGGCCTGGTGGAGTGGAGCTCGCTTTCCGTCACTCAAGCTGCAGCCCCAGCTGGGGCCGGGCCTGGGCGGGGAAGAGAAGAGAGACCCGCTTGGGCAGGGGAAGGCACAGCCCTCACTGCAGCTCCTCTGCAAGTCCGCTGGCCCCAAGGCTCGCCAGTAGCAGAGTTGGAGGATCTTTGCTCTCTGGCGAGCATGCTCGCCCTCTGCCCAGCCCAGAGTGCCAGGGTGGCAGCAACTTGATCCTGGGCTCATCATCCCCACGGTGCTCTGCATCTGCCCCAACCCTGCTAACTTCCACCAGACCCCATCAGACGGTAGGAACCACACGGCGGCTCTGACACCATTGCTGCCCTGCCCAGTGACCCTTCCATGCCAGCCATTAGTTTCCCTGTCTCCCCATTTCACTCACTTGGCAGTTTCCAAACTCCTCCACCGCCGGGCTCCGCCGGTCCTCTTGGGTCTGGTGCTCGAAGGTGGCTTGCGCGCACTCCGGCGAGCTCGGCAGCGCTGAGAGATGTTCAGGCAGCAGCCGCACTCAACAACTAGGTGTGGCCTGGAGACCAATTACAACCTCTGTGCGGTCCCTGAGCTCTCAGGGAGCTGCGCACAGGCGATCCCGTGCCAGGCGGGGCACCGGCAACCCTGCCCACTCTCCGCCTGTGTCACCACCACAGATAAGAGGATTCGGCCGCGGTGTGCCAAGCTCCTGCCTTAGATGAGCTGAGCAGGAGGTACACTAGGGAGTATTTCAAGCCCCTTCTTGCCTTGCTTTGCTAAACACTGTAGGTGGGCTACGGTGCCAATGGTTCCTTTTCTAACATGGAGACCAATCCCAGTCTACTCTGAGTCTGGACACCAGAACCATTGCACAAACAACTTGTGACCACTCAACTAACGCAAAAGCTGTTGTCTTAAAAAACATGCAAGTGCGAGCATGCATGTGTGCGTGAGAACCAAGCTAGGAGACCCAAGAGCTCCCGAATGCTAGATTCTAATTTACACAGAGTTTAGCAGTTTACAGACTCATTACACAGGCAGGCACCTTCCCAATGTTCCCACTGCCAATTCACCTCCTCTAAATGCGAGGCAAAAGGAGCCAGTCCGGATTTCTGCAAACTGAGACACTTTCCCAGATGTAACGATGAAGGAAAAGAAATCACAAACTTCATGCTGCTTCTGATTATTTTGCTCCTCGTAGTAGTTTTTAAAGACTGTTTTTTGAAAAAGCAAGCAGCATGGACATCAACCCCTTTATCAACATCATCATCCAGAAACAAATGGCTGCTTAATTTAATCAGGATCTCTTATTATCAAATCATTGCCTCGGCCGCAGCCTGGCTGAAAACAGCAGCAGAACATTATCAAGCTGCTCAGGAAGCCAGGGAGTAGTAATTGCTCCCCCAGAGAATCGGTCATCTGAAGGGCTTCTGTGTCCTGCCTAGTCACAGGAAAGAAAGTATGGCTGAGATTTATACTGTCACCCCGCACCAAAATAATGGACGAAACAGGCTATTAGAAACAGGCCCGATTCTGTTCCCTTTTAACTCTCACATCCTTCAAATGGATGTCTCAAGGCAGTTACATGTTTCAGACTTTCCAACCTCTTGTCACCACCCAATTTTGAGTATTTTACAGCAAGGGAGTAACTGAAGCTAAGAATCACTACATGGATTGAAATTCACATGAATCCATTTAGAAATAACAGAATCTGAGAAATTGTACATTACTGTCTTTTTCTTTGTTGTCTGACAAAAAGGCATCCTCTGTTTTCTATAGTGTGTCATCATTAAACCATACGACTGTGAATACATCAGACTCTACAGTACGATTCATGGTCTCAAACTAGTCTGTGTGATGTCTGCATTTCTTTGCCTGCCATCTTCATCACAGCCCCTCTTCCTGTCTGCTTTAGAAACCCAGTGCATTTTGTATTTTTAAAAAAGTATTTTCTTCTTGAATTCAATTCTCCTGAATACAAACACTTTCTCCTGGTGGCAGGCTAGTCTTTAATGTACAACTGAGAACAGACACAGTCCAGCATGTCATGATTAATCAGAGTTCATTTCTAGTGAGAGCAGAGCTAGAATAGAATAGAACTCACATTGAGGTCTTCCCAGTTCTTTCCAAGAATTAAATGTGCTCTTTTTAATGGTCCCTCTTTCAACCATTACTCTCTTGTTCCACAATTAAGCTACAAAATACTTATTTCTCTGTTGGCTAAAATTCAAAACTGTATAGTGAGACACAAAACAGTGTCTATGTAGACTTCTTTATTAAGCGGACCGCTGGTGTAGCAGAACTGTCTGCCCAACAAGACAAAAGTCCAGACATGATGTAAATAATCCACCCTCTCCAAGAATAAATGTACCATTCACATACTCTTTCTCAGTAAGGGCATACTCCTTTGAGACAAAGACTGCTTCAAGTATTAAATGAACTTACACAAAGGTGTATAATATATAATTATCTACCACTTTGTATTTGCATACAAATGAAGCAATTGATGTTTTAAAGTCTTCTGCTGAATGGATTTTTAGGAACTGACCTGGCTATGCTCTGAGCAAGCAAGTATAGAGTCATGAGTGAATGCAGACACATGAGACTACAACTGAGTATCTGTTCACAGGACAAAAACCCCAGCCAAGGAGACGTGACCAGACTTGAATTGAATCCCATGAGCCAAAAACACTGAGGGACAAGGTAGATTTCCTTCTCTGAAGCAGCTGAGGCTGACAACTGCTGGGGCTAGAAGGTATCAACTAATCTCCCTGGGATAACAAGTATTTGAAAAAGGATTTTCTAAAACAAGAATGATTTTCTTTAAGACGTTTTTGAATACTGACTGTCAAGGCCAAATGAATTCCATGAGAAACAAATCTTTTAAATATTGCCCCTGCCACCCTTCATTCTTATACTAAAGAGATTTTTTTAAAATACAGAATTTCTCTTTCACTCATATATACAGTATGCCCGTAACAATTCCACTAATGAGAAAGGTGAGGAAAACCATGTGTGGCTACCAATTTATAGTAGAAACCACACTTGGATAGGACAGAGCAAAGCAGGGCACTATAGCTAATTTTGCTGGACACTTGGGCAGTGAAGCCATGAACTTGACTTGGTGTCCTGGATGCCCTCAACTCCTCCAGACACTGGGATGGAGCAGGAGGGAGGAAGGAAGGGAGCACACACGATTTTCCAACTTCTCCACCAACACCCCTGCTCTCTACCACGGCCTGAGAGTCTCCTGCAGGAGCAGCAGCTGTGGCTGCTGGACTCCAAGATCATCGATGAGATACACCAGAGAAGGCTGAGATCACAGACCAGGGACTGAAACAGCTGTGTGTTTTCAAGCAAAACAGACACAAGAGGCCAAGCACAGAGTGGCCACAGACTGCCAGAGAAGCACATGGGGTAGCTGCCATGGAGACGGAGTCGGAAGATGCTGAAGAAACAAGAGTTACCACTGCTCAGAATGGGACCAGCTGGAAATTGGGCCCATCATGGGCAGGAAAGAAAGTGGAAACGTCAACGGAGGCACCACCCTGAAATGTCCTGTACTTGGTAACACGTACACTAATGGTCTCAGGAAGCTGCTACTCAATGATTACGTTCTTCAACGTAAAAAGCCCTGGATAAGTATGGAACTTACACAGATGGAGCTGATCAGACAGAGCATAAATTCTGTTTCTGGGCAGGAAGCTCCCCCAAACCTCTTGCTTTGTAAGAAGGAGAAGCAGCAAAACTTGTTTCAGTGATCAGTTAAGACAGAGACTGGTGACCCTAAATATAATCTGCCATACTCTGCAGAAAAAGAAATTTCAGCTCAGTGATAATATTACCTCTAGTTCCTGACACTTAACAACTGTCTTAGGCATGATGTGTCTTCAAGAAATACAGCACTGTGTGTTAGGGGTTGGACATTCTACTTTTATTTTCATTTCTCCTTCTTCAGTCTCAGCTTTCTTATTTTAAGAACTGGCCTCCTTTGTGTGGCTGTACGGATTATCCACCCCATCGTCCCTACTGTACTTCCAGAAGCTTCTAACGAAGATCCTGAGCTTAGAAAACTCAAAACCAGTGTTTCTTTTACCCATTCTATTCTTCCTTCTTCTAGAAATTAGGAACACAGAAGAGAAGCAAAAAGGAGAAGATAGTAGTATAACTTAAGAAGCTGACTCCAAAGTGAATTCTGTATTCCTGTGTTTCTTCTATGGGGTTTCACTTCATTTCAGCAGCTTCTTCAAAAAGGCAGTTTATTCTGCAATACACTTGTTATGTCTCCTTTGAACACCCTAGAAAGGTTTTTCCATCAGAGCCTCTATCCAGCTGGTTCCGTTCATTAGTTTAGTGGTAGCAATTACATACTCTGTACCTCCGTCTTCCAACTGTGAGAGAAATCGCAGGGCAGCAATTTCAGCAAAGGTTACACCCCCGAGGAAAAATATCAGAGTGACTCGGTTTTCTCCTGGTTGACCTAAAATTTCAATATTTCAGAATTAAAAAAAATTATTATTGCTGTTTCTCTTCCCACCTCTTAAAACATTTTCTCATTCATAAGAATAAAAAAGTCAAACATGTCTTAATATAGACAGTTCATTTGAAACTCAGGAACACTGATTTTGATCTCAGTGTTTTTTCTAATGCCTGCGACTCTCAACACAGAGGTTGAAAGCTGCTACTCCTGAGGGAACAGCACAGTTTCAGTGCTTACCCTGTACATTAGCAGCCCACAAAAGAAGTGTATCTGATTCTGACTCTCAAGTGCTTTACCGACATATTTTGAAAAGGAACCGTACATGAAAACCACACTAACAATACACCATTATCTGCAGATGCTGGACTGAGACTTACGTTTCTTTTGCAGTCCTGTGGGCAGAGGCTGCCGTTCTTCGAAGTGGGGCCCTGGGAGTATGCGGAGGACCTCCTCGATGCTACGCCAGCCAGGCCGGGAGAGCAGCTGAGCCAGCCGCACACTGAGCGGCGCGTAACCGCTGTACACATAAGATATGTCCGTGGGATTCTGTTAAATAAATAAATAAACAAAAAAAGCGCCTGTGGATATAGAGATTTAGAGCCACCTGACTGTGGCCTTTTGGGTAATCCGAAATCATTTGATTTGGATTTTAAGGCAAAAACAGAACCCCCTCCGCCATGTCCTGTTCCAATCCACCCCAGCTGGGCTCTATTTTCAGCAGCCAGAGTGCTCCACTTTTTTGTTTTTTTTTTTTTAAGAGACAAGGTCTCATTGACACCCAGGCTGGACTGCAGTGGCTTGACCACAGATCACTATAACCTTGAACTCCTCAGCTCAAGCAGTCCTCCCCTCTCAGCCTCCCAAGTAGCTGGGACTATAGGCATGCACCACCACACCTGGTTAATTTTTTTACTTTTATTTTTTGTAGAGATGAGGTCTCGCTATGTTGCCCAGGCTGCAGAGCTTCACTTTCAATTCAAATCTTGAAAAGCCACTCAGAGCAGCTCTAGGTACTAAAGATGAAAAACTGTCATTTGGTTTGGTAAGAAACTTCTCAGAGGATAAACTGGCACTCTCTAGGTGAGCAACAATGTATGTAATCTTTGAACCCAGAAATTCTATTTTTAGGCATTTATCTACCAGTGAAGACCAAAGTATAAGCATATTAACTATAACACTGCATATAATGGCAAAAGACAGGAAACACAACCTGAATTTCTATCAGTAGGAATCTGTTAAATCATACAATAAGGTACAGCCTCAAAACTACTATGTAGCAATTAAAAAGAATGGGGTGGATCATGAAGGCTCTTCAAGATCCCTTGTTTAGGGTGGGAGGGTTTGGGGAAGGAAGGTCAGAACAGTGAAGACAACTGAACTAATATATTACCTACATGATACAACATAGACATTAAGGGTCTTCATTTTTCCAATGGGGAAAAATAATCCAATTTGTGATTGATAGAAGAGACTGTCTAGTTATTAACTTTTGTTGCAAGAGGCAGCCTAATAAAGTCCCTGATGAAAAATCAAAAAAGACAAGGCCAGGTGTGATGGCTCATGCCTGTAATCTCAGCTACTTGGGAGGCTGAGGCTGGAGGATTGCTTGAGTCCAGGAGTTTGAGGTTACAGTGAGCTATGATGATACCACTGCACTCTAGCGTGGACAACAGAGTGAGACCCTGTCTCAAAAAAAAAGAAAAGAAATTTAGAAACATTAGAATAAACAATAAAGGTAAAGCAAAGTACACCTACATTTGAACACCGGAGACCAAAGGTAGAGGATATGCACCCTTTGTGTAAAAATGTCTGTATATGCATAGAATCTTTCTAAAAGGATAGATAAGACTGCAGAGGGTACAAATAAATGGAAAAACATATCATGCTCATGGATATGTAGAATCAACACTGTTAAAAGGTCCATACTACCCAAAATGATTTACAAATTCAATGCAATCCCCATTTAATTACCAAAGTCGTACTTCACAGATCTAGAAAAAATAATTCTATGCTTCATTTGGAACCAGAAAAGAGTCCAAATAGCCAAAGCAATCAATCTTAAGCAAAAAGAATAAATCTGGAGGCATCATGTTACCAGACTTCAAACTATACTACAAGGCTATAGTAACCAAAACATAATGGTATTGGTACAAAAAGAGACGTAGACCAATGAAACGGAACAGAGAACCCAGATATAAAACCATCTACCTACAACCAACTGATCTTTGACAAAGCAGACAACAACATACACTGGGGAAAAGAAGCCCTATTCAATAAATGGTGCTGGGAGAATTGGATAGCCACACGCGGAAGAATGAAACAAGACCCCTACCTCTCACCTCTCACAAAAATTAATCCAAGATGGATAAAAGACTCAGATCTAAACTATGAAACCAAAAGAATTCTAGAGGAAAATGTAGGAAAAATTCTTCTAGATATTGGCCTAGGCAAAGAATTTATGACTAAGACCCCAATGGCAATCACGACAACAACAAAAATTAATAAATGGGATTTGATTAAACTAAAAAGCTTCTGCACAGCTAAGGGAAACAATCGACAGAGCAAACAGACAACCTATAGAATGGGAGAAAATGTTCACAAGCTACACATCTGATAAAGGGCTAATAACCAAAATTTACAAAGAACTCAAGCAAACCAGCAAGGAAAAAAAGCAAACAACCCTACTAAAAAGGGGGCAAAAGACATGAACAGAAGCTTCTCAAAAGAAGAAAGACAAATGGCCAATAAACATATGAAAAAATATTCGACATCACTAATCATCAGGGAAATGCAAATTAAAACCACAATGAGATATCACCTTACTCCAGTTAGAATGGCTTTTATTAAAAAGTCCAAAAACAAGAGATGCTGGCATGGGTGCAGAAAGGAACGTTTATACACTGTTGGTGGGACTGCAAATTAGTACAACCTCTATAGAAAACAGTATGGAGAGTCCTCAGAGAACTAAATGTAGACCTACCATTTGATCCAGCAATCCCACTATTGGGTATTTTACCCAAAGGAAAAGAAGACCTTTCATCAAAAAGACATCTGCACTTGAATGTTTACTGCAGCACAATTCACAATTGCAAAGATGTGGAATCAACCCAAGTGCCCATCAATTCATGAGTAAATTAATAAAATGTGGTATATGTACACCATGGAGTACTACTCAGTCATGAAAGAAGATGAATTAATACCTTTTGCAACAATCTGGATGGACCTGGAGACCATTCTCCTAAGCGAACTATCTCAAAAATGGAAAAACAAACACCACACATACTCACTATTAAATTGGAACTAACCATGAGCACATGTGTGCACAGAGGGAAGGAAAACTCAGTGGAAAGCAACCAGGGGGGAGAGGGAAGGAGGAGAGAGGAAAAAACCAACCTAATGGGTACTATGAACATCATTTGGGTGACAGGACACCTATAGCCCAGACTCAAGTGTTACGAAAATGATCCATGTAAACTAAAACATGCATACCCCCTCAATATTTTGAAATTAAGAAAAAATGGATACATAAGACACTGGTTAAAGTGGTTGCCTCTGCAGGGAAATGGGTTGGCATGGAGGGCGCTCACTTGGCACCATGTGCCGTGCTTTTGCGGGGCTGTTTAGCCCAAAGGCTGACATGGGGGCCCCATGCCAACGCGCTCCCGGGCCCTCTGCTCGCATCTGCCGAAGGGAAGGCACCAAAGGGAACTGGAGAGTGGGCAGCGGCGTGAGGCCCAGGTTCTCGCTGCCCAGCTTCCTCTCGGTGGCATTGATGGAGGTCGGCCGTGCCCTCAACCAGAGGCTCCCACCCCTCGCCTGGCCGGATTGCCTCCCCACACAGCTCTTCTCTCCAGGTTCCAGGACAGGCTTCTGGAATAACCCTCTCTCCTCGCCCTTTAGGTCTGGGCTGGTGAGGCACCCCCACCCCTGCTCACATCTTCATTAAACTCTCCGCAAACTGCCCAGTTGGGAGCATCCTCTGCTTCCTGCTGGGACTCTGACGGATACAGCACATGATGCATTACTTTTGCAAAAACATTAGAAAATTATTTTTAGGAAGTAAGGCACATGTAGCATATGCTGTCACGATGAACTATTTACCCAGGAACTCAACCGAGTTAAAGTAGCGGAGAGTCTTACTTGCTCGTTAACATCATCCATCCAGAGGCGTAACGTTTTCCGAATCGTTGGGTAGTTGTTTCTGCCCCCCGTCTGTGGTTTCAGCAGGCCAGCCTTCTCCAGGTTGTACAAGGTCAAGATGTGCTCATAGCCGTATGTCTGCAAGAGAAGTCGTTCGGCCTTGATGTCAGATCAGATCAGGGAAAGGGTTTCTGCGATTTTAAAAAAAATGGCACTTACAACAAATCAATTTGATTTGTACTCCAGGGCGTGTTACCAAAGTCCAGCAGAGACTATTGATGGGCACAGGGGAGAGGGGAGAGGATGACATTTGTCCTAAAGTTGCTTGCTCATTTCTGTTAATCCAGCTCTTCATCTCAAAGAGGGATTTAAAATTTTTACTTTTAAGTCAGAATTTATGGATCTCACCTAAGTGGACATCAAATAAGTGATAGTAAATTTATAGATGGGATATTATTAGCTCTAAAAAAGAATGAGGTATAACTATACCTCAAAAAGAAAGACCTTCTGGATATGTTCTTAAGGTCAAAAGCCAATAATAGAATACCACATACAGCAGGGTTTATTTCTGATAAAAAAGCAACTAATTGAGAACAGCAGCCGATGCTTGTGTCCTACTCTCTCTGAGCAGGCACTGTTCTGGTCCTAAGCACGCTGGAGACATTCACTCGGCCGGCCTGACTGTCGCCCCCGAGGTAGGTACTGTTATCGCCTCCATGTCACAGAGATGTTTAAACAACGTGCCCAAGGTCACGCAGTCGGCGAAGAGCAGAGCTGAAACCTGGATCCAGTCAGTCCCGCTCCCCAGTCGCTGTACATAAATATCCTCTGTTTATATACACAAGGAGGGGGTCTGGAAGGAAGGAAACCAGCCTGCTGACAGTGGTTACCTCTGGGGAGGGAAATGGGGACGAATGGGGTAGAGGGGATGTTCACATTTTGCTCCATATACTTCTGCATTATTTGAATATATATATATTTTTTCTTAGAGACAGGGTCTCACTGTATCGCCCAGGCTGGTCTTGAATTCCTGGGCTCAAGCGATCCTCCCCACCTCGGCCTCCTGAGTAGCTAGGACTACAGGCTGGGACTACAGGCGTGTGCCACCACACCCAGCATTATTTGAGTTGCATGAGAATGCATACTTATAAACAACAAAAAAATATTAATGAATGCTTAATTTTAACAATAATCTACTTAACTAGTAACAGCATCTACTCTTACATTTTCAAACAGAGGAGAGACATTTACAGACAGAGGAGAGAATTTTTAAAATAACAGTGAGTTTTTCCTTATTATAAAGTAATACAGGCTTAAATTAAGCAAGGCCGCTAAGGCACTGTTATCAGAAATTTGCAGAAAGTTCTATTCCTCCATCGCATAACTGCCTAATTAAGAACATGGGTGCTAGACTCAAGTTGCCTGGGTTTTAGTGCTGGCTCTGCCACTTACCAGCTGGGTGACCTTGGTGAGTTACCTAACTAGTCTGTACCTCAGGTTCTTCATCCATAAAATGGGAACAATAACAGTATCTAACCCCCAGGGCTGTTGTGAAGATTAAGCAAATTAATATACATACATGAAGCTCTTCCAATAGACCCTGGCACATAGTAAATGCTCAATAAATGCTAGCTATTATTATTACACAAATACAATAAACAATGATAGATACCAAGACCAAATCCTCTAGGTATTAAAAAATTAAAAAGATAGTGGTAACAATACATCAAAATAGCAGCTTTATGAAGTATTTTTTTTTTTTTTTTTGAGACAGAGTCTCACTCTCTTGCCTGGGGCGAGTGCCGTGGTGTCAGCCTAGCTCACAGCAACCTCAAACTCCTGGGCTCAAGCAATCCTACTGTCTCAGCCTCCCGAGTAGCTGGGACTACAGGCATGCGCCGCCATGCCCAGCTAATTTTTCCTATATATATTTTTAGCTGTCCAATTAATTTCTTTCTATTTTTGGTAGAGACGGGGTCTCACTCTTGCTCAGGCTGGTCTCGAACTCCTGAGCTCAGAACGATCCGCCCGCCTCGGCCTCCCAGAGTGCTAGGATTACAGGCGTGAGCCACTGCGCCCGGCCTGAAGTATTTTTTTAAAACGTGCTTTCCCCCTTGGTGAATTAATAATTAAAACATATACTGACCTGGAGAATTTCTCTTTTGTAATAATCCAAGACTTTTTGTTTGAGTCCACTGTTACACACAGACTGGAGGCACACTAGTCTTAACACTTTGATCAATGGATGCTTTTGGGCGATACAATCCTCGATGTAATTGTTGACCTAGAAATAAGGTTGTGTATGCACACGCCAAGCGTCTGGTCTGGGGACTCAAAGAACTTGATGTTTACTATTATTTTTTTCAAAGTCAAATGAACATGATGTGTAGGAGAATGGTTCATTATTTTCACGTTCCCTAACCCTGCCCTGAAATAGCAGCCCCAGCCCTGACCCCACACAAACACACCAGTCATCAGGCTGCATCCCTGGAGCCCAAGGCCGGTGAGGATAAAACCAGTCAACCCGAATGCCTGTCTTGACACGTCTGTCTCCACGGACAACTTTCTGAGAGGCAGCCAAATGTTTGGGGCTCCTGGGGCTTGTGTAACCTAGCCTCTTTAAGTAATATCAGCACTTTATCTAACAAAAAGTAACAAGAATTTTTTATAAGTTAGGAACTTTCTTAAAGTGAATAAAACTTACTAATAGAGATGGATATTTGAAGGAATTATATAAGAAATTCTCTCAAAAAAGCAACTATCTGTTACGATCCTTAAAGATCTTTCATGTTAGCTGACGGGTCTCATCTCACCATGGATGGCAGAAAGTGTCTTGCATAGAGTAATGTTACATATCTGTTATTTAATAAACCTGTATTTTCACATTTTGCATTTGCTCTCAAAAATATTTAGGCAAGGCATGGGAATCAAAGCACTTGCTCTTCTGGCTATAATCTTATTTCATTTTTTTTTGAGACAGAGTCTTGTTCAGTCGCCCCAGCTGGAGTGCAGTGGTGTCATCATAGCTCACTGCAACCTCGAACTCCTGGGCTCAAGGGATCCTCCCACCTCAGTCTTCTGAGTAGCTGGAACTATAGGCACGCACCATGATGCCAGCTAATTTTTCTATTTTTAGTAGAGACGGGGTCTCACTCTTGCTCAGGCTGGTCTCGAACTCCTGAACTCAAGCGATCCTCCCACCTCAGCCTCCCAGAGTGCTAAGACTACAGGCGTGAGCCACCGTACCCTGCCTATAATCTTATGTTTGAAAAACTTTCAACTATTTTTAGAAGAGTTTTTTTTATCCACATACCTTATCAGTGTCTATTCCAGACATGAACTCCTGCTCCACTGTTAATTTGTCAAAGAAATCTTCAGAAGCTGAAAGGTAATGGGCAAATGTGCAAGTTAGAAATTAAACATTAATTTATTTGAATGGTGGTGTGCTTTTATACACAGAGCACGATTAAGAAATAAGACCTGCAAAAAATTCTGGACAAAGTCTCAGCTAAAAAAAGGAAAATTAAAACAAACAAACAAAAGAAACAAGAGGTGCAAAAAAAGCAAGCAACAGTTCGAATCACCACCTGAAGAAAATCTACAAAACACAGAAAACCCTAGAACTCTGTACTCCTAAATTACATTTAGTCGAGTACTCCTTTATATCCTTAGAATTTAAATACAGACCCCAGAACTTTGCAGAATGGGCCTCAGTATCAATGAAAGCTCGCTGCCCAAGAACACGCCACTTTCAGCATCAGATTCAACCTACTTTCAGTTGATTTCCACTTCCATTAGCATGAAAAAACAAAGGACTGCTTTTCCAACGCTGTGTTTTATTTACGATTTGAAGTATACTTCATAAAACAGGGCCCCAAACAATCTCCTACTCAGCTTTTACTGCCCTGTGTTTTGTTTTTTTTTTTAACCTTTTTTTCTTTTTCTTAAAAAAGGGTGGGAGGTTGTGAGGAAGAGTGTCCAATTGCCTTGCTTTTTTTTTTGTTGAGGTAGAGTCTCACTCTGTCGCCCTGGTTAGAGTGCAGTGGCATCACTGTAGCTCACTGCAACCTCCAACTCCTGGGCTCTAAGCGATCCTTCTGCCTCAGCCTCCTGAGTAGCTGGTACTACAGGCGACAGCTGCAAGGCCCGGCTGGAGTTTTTTTCTTTCTTTATGGTAGAGACGGGGTGTTGCTCTTGCTCAGGCTGGTCTCGAACTCCTGAGCTCAAGCCATCCTCCCACCTCGGCCTCCCAGAGTGCTGGGATTACAGGCGTGAGCTACCGCGCCCGGCCAGCAGCCCTGTGTTTCAATGAAGAAACTCATGTTTGTTTTAATAGACGTCTTCTTAGCTCTTTCAAAATTTTCAACATATGCTCTCAGTACCAATTCTACAGAAAATTTTAAAGGGAAAAACAAAACAAACAGAATCATGACATTGCTCCAGTTAAGTAATCCTCCACAAGAGGAAGAAAACCGGACTACAAAAGTTAACTACCTCGTGCTGTGACGGCAAACGTAGGGGTCAATTTCTCCTCCTATCTGTATTCCACATATTTTGTCGTATGATTAATAATGAAAAGACTGAGCTAAGCACAAATGGAACATTCCTAACTATTGACGTGCGTACACTTACTGAAGGTTGAGAACAGCACGTGGTATGAAACTAGAGCCGACTCGCCCGAGGAGGCATCTTGGTGTTGACGACAGGGTGCCGGACACTGTGCCCCAGTCAGCCCCAGACGGACACAGTCATTGCAAAGGATACTCACTAGTGACGTCTTTGACTAACTCCGCGATCGAGGTGTGGTTCGCCAGGGAGCCCCTCGCCGCCTGCATGTGCGGCAGCTGGGAAACGAACTGCTTGATCTCCCCGACTGTTTTCGCGTTGTGCCTTTCCTGAAACGGACAAGAGCAGCACGTCAGCAGGAAGATACTTTATTTTTAGGTGCTCTGCTCATTGTATTGTGCAGAGGATGCTTGATTTCCATTCATGAGAAAGAAAGAATGAAATGCAAATAAATCGGGCCAAAGCCAGCTCGAGCATGACACAGAAAACCAGAAAGGACAGCGCATCACTGAAGGCAGCGCTCACGGTGCCGGGCTCCCGAATTAGCTCTTCCGTAGAGGGCAACTGCCTAACAGCGGCTCTTCCTACGCGCCAGCCCACGCTGCGTCGGTATTTTGTGCACATGTGAGTATCAGTGGGGGACAGTGTTAGGTAAACCATACAAATTTCTGGATAAAATACTAAGACAAAAAATTATGCTTAGAAGGGAACATGCACACTAAAGAGCTTCCTGTGTAACAGAAAAAATTCCACTCTTGCCACTGAACCTCAGTCTTGAGCACGCTCCATGAGCAAAGTGAAGCTGGCTTAGTATGAGAATGTTTTTTGGCAAAATTTAATAATTTAAACCAAAAGCGACTTCAGAAATAGGAAAATCAATTCATGAATACAATTCCTAAGAAAGATAAAATCTGGAACTTCATGCTCAGTGAAAAATTAGTCCTCAAAAACATTTCCAATTTATGTTTCCAAAGTCTAAATATCCAGAGTTTATCATCTCACTGAATTCGCACATTTCAAAAGGCGCTTACCCAAGAATAAACCGGTGAACGGGCAAGCGGCGACAAGCAGGTGATAATGAAACCAGCAGTTTAGAAACTCTGGGCTAGCTGGGGATTTCGATCTCATTATCACCCACCACACATGCAGGGGGCCCCTGCCATGGACACAGGGGTTAAACTTGGAGTTCTCACCATGAATGGCAAGTTCTATTACAGAGGGTCTTTTATTTATTGTACAGTTGGCTTCCTCTTAGTCAGGTAGGAAAAAATTTAAAAGAAGAAGATAAAGCAAATGCTTAGGAGGAAAGTGCATTAACTGCAAATACCTGGGCGCCTGTCTCACCCCTGCACCCCTGCAAAAAGGAGAAAAACTTTACACAACACCTTTGTCATGGGTCTGGGAAAAAGTTTAAAACGAAAAAAGCCATGGGTCTTTCGATACTGAATTTGTAGTTACCGAGGATGAGGAAGGGTGCACTGACGCTGAAGCCCTCCTTATTGGCTGCGTATTTCTGGAGGTCTTGCTGTCCTTGGGGATGGGCATCTAGCCAAAACCTACAGTTGCAGGATGACAACAAAAATCTGCCTCACCTCGAACGCTGCGGAGATGACCTTTGCTTTCTTGCTAAGCACAGAGCCCACCGCGTTGAAGTTCTTATCTCGGATCTCAGCGTAGAGCTCCTCGGCAGAGTTCAGCTGAAGCTTCTTTGCTTCTGTGGGGAGATCCTTACCACCATCACCCTGTTTCTTCGGTGCAAACTTCTCTGGAGGTAATTTCACGTAGCCTGAAAAACGAGGGAAGGGAATGAGCACCTGCGTGCAATTACTGAAGAGCCAATCAAGTGCCCAGGCACAAAACAGAATTTCCAACTCAGGAGAGAATGTAAGACTACAAATAGCAGATAGGTCTGAGCTTTTGATTGTTCGTGATCAAAGTACAGGGAATGGTGACTCTTTAATATTGATATCCTGGTTCTGTCTTTGGGGCACCTATATAAACCACTTGCAGCAATTTCTGATTTCTAAACTATTCAGGGATTAGGTCACTTTCTACTTAAAGAATTCACAAGGATCTCCCCATTATAGTTTAGTGTTTTCCAAACTGTAGGTCATGTCCCATTAGTGGATCACGATATCACGCTGGTGGGTTGCAAGTAGCATTTTAAAAGCAAAGCAAAACAAAATAACAACAGTAACAAAAACTGAATAGAATAGAAAATACCAGAGCATATCCATATCACATGAAGGAAGGAAAAGTGGTGTTTTGGGGTTTTTTTCTTTAATAAAACTTTTGTCTCAGTTTCACATGCACACACATACATGTGTATTTATACTGGGTCATTATATAAAATATATTTCTTCCTGGGGGTTGCAGTCCAAAGCAGTTTGAAAGCCACTCTAGAACAAGGATCAGACACTATGGCCTGAGGGCCAAATTCTTTCCACCTCCTGTTTCTGTAAATAAAGTTTTATTGGCACATAGCCACACCCCTTCTTTTTGTATTGTCTATGGCTTCTTTTCACATTCCCACGGCAGAGGTAAGAAGATTCCTCTGTATAATCTGCACTGTGTAACCAGCAAAAGCCTGAAATATTTGCCATCTGGGTCTTTACAGAAAAGGTGTCCACCCTGATCTAGAAGAAGCTTCCAAATTCCTCAGCATTCTGCAAAGTAGCCTTAATCTACTTTTTCCACCTCTGCTCCTGCCAAACCAGTTTAGTTGCCGTTTCCCTTGAACACCACATGCCCTCGTGAACTGCTGGTGCCACGTAAGCTGATGTAACTCTTCAGTAAAGCTGTTTGGCAACATGTACCAAGTGCCTTATAATGTGTAACACCTTTTAACCTCAAAAATCCTGCATCAGGAAATCTAGGGAAAGAAAATAATCTGATCTATGAAAAATTCTTATGTATACAGATGCTTTTACAATCATTAAAAAAAACCCCAAAGTATGTAGTCCCAGCTCCTTGGGAGGCTGAGGTGGGAGGATCACCTGAGCCCAGGAGTTCAAGGCTGCAGTGAGTTATGATGACGCCACTGCACTCTACCTGGGGCAACAGAGTAAGACCCTGACTCAAAAAAAAAAAAAAAAAAATTTGATCTTTAATTTCAAATAATGCTTAAATATGCAAAATAAAAGTGGTAGCTTCCACATAACAGATACTTTTATTATATTACTTATTAGTGAAAACAGACATACTTTACTTACTGTTCTGAATGCCATAAATTTCATCAATGAGTCCTTCGTACGTGAGCTGAGTGGCAAGAGGTGTTAATAAATCCACGTTTCGATCAAGCAACAAGAGATTATCGAAAACGGGAAATATTGAATTCTGGCTTCCTGTGAACTCTCTCTTCATCCTGATCATCATGTTGGCCACTTGCTGGAAACAAAACATTGCATCAAGTGGGACCCTCCTGGGAACTAGCAGATTTTAAAATTCAGCTAAAATCAAAAAGACAATCGAAAAAGTCAAAAAGGAGGAAAACTGCAAGAGTGAGATTGGTAAGAAATAAGCAGCTCTAGAAAAGCACTTGCTGTTGGCCACCCATCCCGACATTTAGACTTGAGTCAACAGGGCATTTTAAATAGCAACATCACCAACAAAAATGTACAAAAGTGTGAAAAAATGTGACACTACATAGGACTGTGAAAAGGACACTCGTTTGCAGTCTGGGAGCTGAAACAAGAAGGCGGAGCATGGCCTTGTTCAACCTCAGCTGGGAGAAGGTGCCATGGGTGACTAACGCTTTTTACCCCTCGGTGCCCTCCGACAAAAGCACCATGAGCAGTGACGCGGGGGCTATAAATGCATTGCAATGAGCAGGCAAATTCACAAGTGCAGATTTCATAAATAACGAGGATCGACTGTATTTGCTCATGAAGAGTTTCCCATTCCTCCACACTCTTGGGTTGTAGGTTGTGATGGGCCCCCTCCTTCACTGCCAGAGAGCAGCTGGTTCTCACCCGAGCACATTCTCCTTTCCCAAAGATCTGTGGGATCGTTCCATACAGAGCTTGCAGGGTCATCAGCCCCTTGGCTGCGTGGTACAGGCTTGTCTGGTCGCCCTCCAGGTAGCACTCCTGTGGGGGGAAAGGCAGGTACTGTCAGGCTGCGGAAACCTCCAGGGGGCCTGCCAGGTGCCCGCCTCTGTTCCTAGGGCTGGGATCCAGCGACAGATAATAAAATCATTTCCATTTCTTTCACACTCTGCTGGGGAAGCTGGGGGACTCGAGTGTGTTGTCCAAAGCTGCTATCTGGCAGTCCAGACCACGAGGCTGGCAGCCCTGCAGTCGGGTGCAGCCGTGGAAGCGGCTCTCCCAGGCAGAGCTGGGGTTTCTGGAAGAAAACTGCTCACCTGGCACTCAAAGTGCTAGGATTACAGATAGATGCCACTCTGCCCAGCTAATTTAAAAAAATTTTTTCTTCTAACAACACGTGACATAGAAAGAGGTCTCACTATATTGCCCAGGCTGGTCTTTGGAACTCCTGGGCTCAAGCAGTCCTCCAGCCTCAGCCTCTCAAAGGGCTGGGATTAATTACTTTTCATGGGTAACGTCTACATGATAAAAAAACATTACAAACAAAGTTAAAAGACAAGCCACAGACTGGGAAAAGATACTTTGAAGCTTTAATTTTCTTTTTTCTTTTTTAAGATTGGGAGTCTCAGGGTTTCACATTCTCCCTCTGGAATGCAGTGGCTATTCATAGGTGCAATCATAGCTCACTGCAGCCTCGAACTCCTGGACTCAAACGATCCTTCCGCCTCAGCCTCGTAGGTAGCTGAGGCTATAGGCATGAGCCACCATACCTCACTGTTGCAGCTTTTATAACCCATAATGATTAGTATCCGGAATATATAAAGAATTCCTCAAAAAGAAAAAATGGGCAAGAAAATGAACAATTTGCCAAAGAGAAAATATTAAACATCAATAAACACATGAAATGGCCTCAGCTTCACAGTGATCATGTCACGCAAATTAAAGCAGTATCGTGACACTTCCACACTCATAAATTTGGTAAAAATTAAAGTCTGATGTTCAGGAAATGCCAAACTTACTTTGAACGCACCCTCTGATTCCATGGATAAGAGATCCCCATCGAATGGGATGAGATCTAAGCTGTACTCCTCCCTGTGAATAAAGGACCCCAAAACACCCAGGTCCTTCAACCGCTGTTCGCACAGCAAGCTACGTCGTGGCACAAACAAAATGTGGAAATCTCTCACCGGGCCACGTCTGTCTTCGCTGCAAAGGAAGGAACATTTGTTAGCTTATGAGCTCCTAAGAGTCATAGACCATTTTGCTTATTTTGTCCCCACTGCCTGGCACACAACAGGCACTAAATAAATGCTAGCTAGATAAACATACAAATACTGACTCTCAGACTCAAATCATTACAGTTGATTGCTCTCTTTTTCCTTCCCCCTGACAGGAAAGCAGCACTGAGTCATAGCCAGTACTTTGTGGTGTAGCTTCTAGCATTCTCTTAAACCATTTATGGGGCATTAGAGCTCTCAGATTTATTGAAATAGGATATGTGTGTCTTACTGAAGACAAATGGTTCTTTAACCAAAGTGATGCAGCCACACAGAGTCTTATAATAAAATGAAGGATCACTCTTGACTCCCACCTCTCTCTCCTTGACAGGGGACGTCCAAAAATAGCCCCTATGCTTTTAAGATGGTAGGGGCTGCATCAATCAATTGTACCAGAGTGCAGACTTCCTCTATAGATTGGATGCTACATTAAATTGTAATCAGCTCTTACTTTTTTGCTTATGAAACTCAAGCATACTACATTCAGTATATTGAAAAATAACCATCAGAGGTTTCTTTATTTTTTTAACCAGGGTTCTTTTTACTGATACGGGTTCAAACTTTCAGCTATTCTGAAAGAATGGAGTTATATGATGATCCTCCTGTCAAACTGTTTAGAGCAATGTCACAAATTTCTCATCCCTCATTTTATATTCTCCCATGCCTGTCCCAGTTTTCCAAAAGTCCACCTTCCAATGCACTGGCAAGAGTGGGGATTTGTAATGAGAAGGAGCCTACATTGAAACCATTATTAGGATCAACCTCTTTTAGATCAAACATAAGCTCTGAGATACCTGAGCACATTTTCAGCAATTATATCCATCAATTCTAGCCTGGGTCTCACAAAGAAAATAATATTCTTAACATCAGCTGCTGGCAAACGATTTCCCTTAAGTGTGAACATTTTTTCCACTTCATGTTCCTAGGAAAATAAATGCATGAAAAGTTAATGAAAAGGCTGAAATTTACGTATCATTTCCAGACTCAGAAATCACAAACACCCCCAATCAAGTACACATTAATACTTTATTATCAAGATTTAGATCCTCCAAAGCCAAGTGCATAAAGGACAAAGTTTTAGGATAAAGCCACTGTTACTGCATTGGCATTCAAATGACTCCCACAGGATGAACTAGCAAAGATACCAGGTAATGGTCACATAACATAATGCTAGGATCAGCATAGAATCGCTCACCAAAGGACCACTATATACAAAATGTCAGTCGCGCACTCGTACCTGTTTATAAAGACCAAACAGCTTTGCAAGCGAATTACTCAGGAGGAAATGTAAAATCCTATTTATCACTGCTAAAGTAAATCCCCTACCAAAACCCAAATAGCTCACTTACCTTCAGTAGCGAATACTGTGCAATCAGGCCAAACGGTCCTGTCAGGTACTCATCCCAAACTATAGCCTACAAGAGGGGAGAAATATTCTCTTATTACAGTTAATATCAAGAATTTCAACAATATCAATATAAAATAGCAGTCATACACAGTAGGAATATTTGCTTCAAACTCTAATCAGTTTACAAAAATTTTAATTGGCTCTGACCACATTCATATCTTGTCTAAAAATAACATCAGGGGCAAGTGATGCTACTGATGGTGACAGGATAGTTAAGGGTTAATTTCCTCGACAGAAAGAAGGAACTATAGTTTGTTGTGTATCTCTATCATGGTATTAATTATTAGAGCAAACCATACAGAAATTGCTAATTATACAAAATTAAAACTTATGCTATAGGTATTACAAATCTTATTTTAACACACATGAAATTTTTTTTTTTTTTGAGACAGAGTCTCGCTCCGTTGCCCGGGCTAGAGTGCCGTGGCGTCAGCCTAGCTCACAGCAACCTCAAACCCCTGGGCTCAAGGGATCCTCCTGCCTCAGCCTCCCAGGTAGCTGGGACTACAGGCATGCGCCACCATGCCCGGCTAATTTTTTCTATATATTTTTAGCTGTCCAATTAATTTCTTTCTATTTTTGGTAGAGACGGGGTCTTGCTCTTGCTCAGGCTGGTCTCGAAGTCCTGAGCTCAAACGATCCACCAGCCTCGGCCTCCCAGAGTGCTAGGATTACAGGCGTGAGCCACCGCTCCCGACCCACATGAAAATTTTTAAAAGCTCAAGAAGTTTAAGTAACTGTCAAAGGCCATATGGGAACTTGGACCTTACATACAGCCTAAGAGAGTTAAGACTCCAACCCAGGACTTTTTGACACCACAAGTCATTACTCTGGGCCCCTAGGAATATTTCTACAGCTAAACTCCAGCATCGTTTCTTTTTTTTAATTGACATTTTTATTTAAATAATTGTAGGTTAACATTCAGTTATGAGAAATAATGCAGAGTGATCCTGTGTACACTTTGTCCAGTTTCCTCCAGTGGTAACAATTTTCAAAACTCTAGTACAATGAATATTACAACCAGGATGTTGACAATGATAACAATCCACGATCTGACTTAAGATTGCAGCATCATTAGCTGAGTTTAAACTGGGCCCCTAAGATTTAGCCTGTTTTCTTCTCTCATTGGCTGCCAGCACCCATTCCACCTCCAAGACCGGTTCCTGAGGTTTCCAAGTTCTACTTTTTTTCTCCCCAGTTGTACCGCCATAAATCCCAAGGGGAGGAAGGGGGAGGTGACACCACTTAAAAGAAACCCTATAAAGTCCCTGATCTACCTTGGGGGAGCTGGGTGCTATTACAGGAGAAATAATCCTATTTTAGGAAGCCAGGTTAAAACCCCAGTAACTACAACTCTCATAAATCAGTACGAGCAGCAAGTTGTAAGGTGTTGGTGCTTCAGACTTTCGAAGGTACGTATGACTGCTGTAATGATCAGACACACTGGACCATCCACATTGTTGGGCCGCCCACCCGTCCTCTGCCTCCGAGGGCACCTGACGTAAACCGGCTCACCAGGGGCTGGGCTATCACATTGGCTTATTCTGCTGTCACAAACAGTCGCAGTGCCACGCCGGCTCCGGGTTGTACGCCCATGCCCTCCCCGCCTCATCGCTGTAGCCTGCACAAGGGCGCGGGTAGAAGGGCCGTGAGCATCGCCTCCTGGGAAGCCCCGGGGAACCGGTACACCGCGAACTCAGGCAGTTAGGAGCCGGATGACGGCAGGCCGGACCGGGGAAGGCGAGGGTGGTGTGGCTGCCTCCCACCCCTCACCTTGCTTCCCGCGCACTTGTCCAGGAACTCGCGCAGCTCGCGGCGCACCGCCTCGCGCAGCACGTTCAGGTTCACTCGCCCGTAGGACAGGTGCGCCGCCATCTTGCCTCGCTGCCCCCTTCCCCCCAACTCTAACCGCGTCCGCGCTTTCCTAGGCGGACGACGGACGCATCACGTGATCGCGCGTCCACGTGACTGGGGTCGGTGACGCACACCAAACCCGGAAACCGGTGTCGGCGGGGTTCTACTGCTCTGTGTTGTGGCCCTAGTGTCTGCCTTTCTTCTGCCTCGCGGGTTCTTCATACTCTCGCCAAGACCCAGGTTCCGTTTCAGACCCTGCCTCAGTCTAGGAGTCTGGCGTTTAAAGAGGGAGACTAGATCTCATTCGTCCCGGTTTAAAAATCGGGACTTCTGTAAAATGGTACCTTGAGGCTAAACTTTAATGGAAATCTTTTTAAATTAGAGCAATCGGAACGTACTTCGCTTCGCACTAATGAGGGCTCTTCTGGTTTGTAAGCTAATAATTACGAATATGGTCGGGGACGAGGGAACGTGGAGTGGCTTTTTCGTTTTTAAGCCCTTCTTAATAGACTTTTACAGCGTCGTGGCTTTTCACACAAGCTGTATCCCATCTGGAACCTAGGTCCCACCACTTGCCTCATCAGTAAAATTAGCATGTTACCTTGCGAGTTGTAGTGAGGAGCAACGAGGGTGTAAATTGGTGTAGTCCACATGAAAGACTTTAGCAGCATGCCTGGAAACTAATTGCTCAATTATTACGAGGATATAAACGTTTTTATACTTTGGGATGGAAATGGGCCATTTGGGATCTGGTGAGAGACTTGGAAGTGTTTGGTCTTCCAATGCATGTATCCCTTCAGTATCCTTTATACAACTACTTTATGTTATGAAAACTCGCTAAGCAATTACCACGTAAGCAAAGAGTGGAATGTGGGAATAATCCAGAAAAGCAATCAAAACTTCTATTCTCGACTTGATTCCATCAAGGACATTTTCATTTTAACAGAACTTGTTAGCACACATGCAGAGTCTTCCATGCTGTAGTTCTCAATCTGGTTTTCAGTGCTTCCCAGCCTATATTGCGAACTCTTCTCACATAGGCAGTTTTTCTCAACTGAGAATGCAGCATTCATTTTAACACCTGTGAGAATAAATGCGTGCTCTACAAGCCATGTCATGAACTGTTAATTGAGGGCACAACTATTCTAAAAGGTAAAATGCCCAACGTTAGTGAAACCTCAAGCATGCATGAGTGTAACTGAGCAAGATCAGGATGCTTTAAGATGATCAAATAACAGATGCTTTTACAGGCCAGGAGAGACACTGCTATACTGCTGTAGTTGCCCTATAAATACTGGGGACTTGTTTAGTGTTAGTATTAGAGTCGTTTAATCACCTAAGGCCAATACCAAAGTTAAGATTTACTGTCATAGAGTATTATTTAGGTAAAAGTAATGGTCTTATTCAAGTAGTAACTCTGCTTTAGAAGTATCTACCTGTGTGAGTCTGTGTTTATAAAACAGATATTCAGAGGCCTAGCACTCAATTGGTTCAGTAACCATTTTTGTAAATACCACAGTAACTTTCAGAGTTTCTTTCTGAAACTTCATGGATTAATAGTTGGTACTACATAGAGCCACTTATATTTTTGTCAGGTAATGTGGTGTGATATAGTAATGGATAACTGTAGGTAATTATTTTATGCTAAATAGTTCACAAAACACTTTGAGATAAGAAGGACATACCAATTTCTTAAAAGCTGTTTAGCAACAAGACTGCAGTGGAAATTGCTATTTGGATCTATAAGGCTTGCTCATTTGAAGAAAAAACATTATGACAGATAAACCTGAAAATAATACCACTTTGCTACCATTGGCAAAAAGAATAATCTTTATTAAAGTAGATACAGAACACTTGTTTGCTCAAATTTTAATACTGTTTTACATGTTTTCTGTTTGTGAAACAACTCCTATTATAATGTTTATAACCAAAAATTTCAACTGATAACGGATTAACTTAATATTCACTTGTCAAACACAGTTGATAAACTTGAGGAGGAAATACATCAAAGGCATATATACAATTAGAGAAGTTCTTACTATACATGTAGCATGGAAGATACATTTTATTACTTTTTACATATTCTAAAAGACATTCAAATGAAGTTAAATAGATTCAAACTGGTTGACAAACTATTCTGGTGGCTGAGGTCCTTCATTTTATTTTTTGTGATAAGAAAATCCAAAATTATTAACATTGAATTTCTCATCGTACATTCATCTAAAAACACAGTAAAAAACTTGTGAAGAAAGATTGTAAATTGGTTAACCTAGGTCTTTTACAGTGGATTATTATCTAATTAATTGACTGCTGGGGATATCTGCTAGAGAAGGAAAAAAATTTGAGAAAATTCTTCCAGTTATCGAAATTTGGTAAAGAAACGAAATGAAAACAAAAAGAAAAAAATAATTGCAAGCCACATGATGGTATTTCTGGCCTAGTCTGTTATGTTCAGAGGATCATTTTAAGTGTTTTCTTTTTCATAAAGGTAAATATCTGAAAAGAAAGACACATTGTATATGTTTTTCCTGCAAAATATAAATTTTAAAAAAATATATACATATAATATATAGAAGCTGAAATTATGCAAAACCAATAAACAAAACACCACAGTACAGTGAGTGGGTGCAGCATATAGATTATAAAATGTCCCCACAGCAGTTTGGGGGCCTTTCCCCTCCCTTTACCTGTTTCATGACTTATAATCACACCTAAGTATTATCAAGCCTGAAATAAAGGCACTACTGATAACAGGTAGTGCAAAGAGCTCAGATATTTCTTTGAATAAAATACTTTAAATGAGTAGATGAAAATGCAAAATGGCACATTTTTTTCCAACTCATTCCAGTGTCAAAGCTTAACCAAAAAATCTAAATATACAAATGCAGCCTGGAAATATTTTAGTGCAAATATGAAAAGTAACGGCATAATTTAAAGTTACTTAAATAAGGTATTGTAAGGGTAAGGATTTTTCTATGAGGTCTAGGGACAAAAAATGTAATGGCATCTGGTGCAATGTTTCCAAACTGAAACAATCAAGAAAACAAAATAAGAGGTGAAAACTCACCTACTTGGTATTTATTTTTCTAACTTAAAAGGGAAGACTAAAGGGTGATTTGTTGAAGATCAAAATATTTTCTTAGATTTGTTGATGGGGATCAAAAATAACGTGAGTTCTCCTGAAGTCTGCACACACAATGCTGGTGTTAAATTGCTTAAACGCTAGCGCATCTGAGAAAGCCCAGTTCCCGACTTGAGGCTTCATCAGAAGGTCTCGTCGTCATTGCAGTTGGTTGCCCAGTGGCCAAACATCTCACAGATTTCACAGTATGGGCGTTCCTCACTCCGACTGCCGTGGTGTGTGGAATGGGGAGGGTCCTCAGACATCTGTGCCTGGGTAGGACAGTCCTCTGTGTCATGGAGGTCAAAGCAGTCACAAATGTCACAGAAGAGACGAGGTTTCTTCTTGGACTGTTTCTCCTGGTCATCACTATAAATGATAAGGTGCGAAATCAGAAACTTTATCAGAAGAAAATGAGACAGAAATGCTTGTAAAGAATTTTAAAACATAAGCAAAAAGTATGGCCGAGTCCGTGAGCTTCCAGTGTTTAAGTAGTACCTTTCCACATTTAGAATTTTCATGTCTAACCATTTGTAGTCTCTCACTCTCTTGCCAGATTTATGGAAATCTACTTATGGCAAAGTAACTATAAAGCAATTGTGTTTATAATCCATTGGAGAACCTATTTTAAAAGCACACATTTATTTTGATGGCTTAATATGAGATACCTGTCGTAATTGTTCAGGTCATCCCCATTCCCATTGAGGGCTGCTTCTGACATCATCTCTACCTTCATCTTGAGGTCTTGATTCTTCCTTTGAAGGTCCACTATTACTGAATTTAGGAAATCAATCTGATTTTTTAAAAGAAAGAAAGAAAGCAAACAGTGAAATATGTCAACTATCTAAAACACACATAAGCTGGAGTATCAGAAGTCAGGAATAAGTATGCCCTCAAGCTACGGCTGCAAAGTGTGCTGAAGGGGCCAACGGTGGCAGTTACTGAGCTCCAGTTTTTCTATCTTCCCAAGAAACAGGAATGAGGTTGACTAAAGAGCTGAACTTAAATGAGGCCATGCCTAGGTGGTAGGGCTATAGTAGTTTCTTTTTTTTCCTTTCCTCCTTTCAATATTCTTCAAATGTTCCTTGCTGAGTAGGTGCTATGTTAAAAAAAAACATTTTAAATTACATTTCTTTGAATGTTTTCAGCTGTCAATGGATAAGCTTCATTTGTTATCAAATGGAATTATACTTAAACATCTAAATCTGTGGGTCGGTGGTGTGCTTACTGATTCATGAAAAAGTATAAGAAACCTTTCTTTCAATTGAAAAAAACTTGCATTTTCTAAGTCATAACCTTACATTTCTGAATACATGGGCGTTTTTTTTTTCTTTTTACTACATACAAAATATATACAAAATTTTACAAAAAGCATAAAATGGTTAGTTCTTCTATTAAACTGTAGAACCCATCCAGGTTTTTTCTGTTCTGCACATACGAGAAAGTTATGTGGAAATTCCCTTTAGACTGTCATTTAATGACTGCTTGGTAATGGTGGGACGATGAGTAAATGTGTCTTCAGGGAAAATGGAGAGGCTGAAGTTCCCTTTCGACTAAGGAGAAGCACTTTGGTGCGCAGGGAAGGCAGTGTTCAGGTACCACGTGTATGAAGAGGCACCTGCCAAGGATCCTGGGCAGTGGGGATGATGAAGTGGCCATCAGGAGGGGACACTTTTGTCCTGAACATTTCCTTTCAAACCAAGGGCATTTTATAATTTAAAAAGTTTCTTCCCTGTTCTACAAATATTAACAAAAAGGTCTCATTTCTCTAAACTGAAAGATTACACTTTACAATATTCAAAATATATATACATCTACACTCATGTATCCATTTACACTTTACTTTTTAAAGAAATACTTGGTCTTTTCTCCTGCTAGGGCTAGTTATGAAACAAAGTTGGCAATCATTACAGTCATTCTCTGCAGAATATCCCTTCCAGCATCAGCAAGGCCACCTTTGAAGGCAGACCTATTGGGTTTATTTTCACTACTCAATTTTTTTTTTAAGTCATTATCCTGTTAAGAGTGAAGAAAAAGCCACAAAATGGATGTTAAGTATTGTGGGACACGACACACACAAACACACACACGTGCACACACAAATTAGGAAACATAAAACAAACCATTTGCTGATTGGAAGAAAGTGTTGTCAGCAGCAGATGAAACAAATGGAAGCAGAAAGGAAAGGGGGGAAGAGAAAACATTGTTAATTATTAAGCCTATTAGACATACAAACTAAGCAGACAGTGCTAATGCGGAGAAAGTTTGCATGATGTTGAACCCTTTCATGTCCTTTAAGGGAGACATCAGGTAACTGAAACAATCTCAAACTCACTAAGTTTTTCTTTTATTTAAAAATGAAGGATGGCTTTTGTAACTTTGAATTTTATTTTATTTATTTATTTATTGGAGACAGGGTCTGTCTCTGTCACCTAGGCTAGAGTGCAGTGTTAGATCATAGTTCGCTGCAGCCTCAAACTCCCAGGTTCAAGTGATCCTCCCACCTCAGCCTCCTGAGTAGCTGGGACTACAGGCGCACACCACCACCATGCCTGGCTAATTTTTCTATTTTTTGTAGAGATGGGGGTCTCACTATGTTGCTCAGGCTGGTCTTGAACTCCTGGCCTCAAGCCATCCTCCCGCCTCAGCCTCCCAAGGTGCTGGGATTATAGGCATGAGCCACCATGCCTGGCCTGAATTTTAAACAGGATAAATATATACAAAATATTAGAATTAAAGTGATGTTTGTTGTGTAAATACAATTGTATTTCTCAATATAGAACAGTTTGTCTCCATATAATGCCATTTTTAGAACTTAAATTATTTTGTTAATTTTGGCTTTAGGAGACTGATTTTTCAAGAAAGCAGCCTTTTTTAGGTAAAAATGAGCAAGGAAACTTTGACAGAGCAATTCTACTTCTAGGAACTTATCCTGCAAAAGTATATGTAAAATGATAGCTGTCCAAGATAATTCATTACAGCATTGTTTATAATACACGTAAAGGATCGGAAACATCCCAAATGTCATGTCAACCAACAGGGAACTGATTAAATTATGGTACATCCATATAATGGAACACTACACAGGTATTAAAAAGTACAGTACTGTTTATGTAGTATGCCATTATTTACATAAAAAAGGGAGGGGGCTGTATTTGTATTGGTGCATATATATATATATATTTTTTAATCTCTGAAAAAACAAGACACTAATAAGAATAAATACCTCTTTGGGGGTTTGGGAACTTAGCAAAAGAGAGGGTTTGGAGGAAGACTTTTTACTATATATATTTTTAATTCTGTTTAATGTTTGGACCACAGGATGTTATTACCTATTCAAAACATGAAATGATTTTGAAAAACAGCAAGAAAGCAAAGAAATAGGTAGGAATATTACCTGACTCTCCTGGGCTCTTTCATCCTCTTCTGCCTGAGTATCAGTATTACCTTATATTAAAAAAAAAAAAAAGTGGAGGGGGGATTAAAAACAAATTGCAATCTTTTTTCCTTGTTATTTCAGTGAGAGGGCCAGTGTCAGAAACGTTTTCGTGTGGACTTCCCGACGTGCCTCTTTGAGAACATACAGCTGAGCTCCTGTCCCCTCACGGCCCCTAAGGGATCTCACAGCCACCAGCCCTGCCCTCCAGGTGTTCCCTCACAGGCTGGCCAACTACTGGGTAAGAATGCCTGTCACCTCCATCTGAATTTAAAGATGCAATCCATCATTCTCCACCAAAAGGACCACCTCTTCTTCATTGCCGCGCACTTCCAGACCCCACGGCTGTTGCCACCCACCATCTTCTGTCTGTGAGAACATTCACTGAGCACAGGAAGGCCCCGAGCGGGGACACCACTAGCGTGGGCCCTGGGTGGTAATGAGCCCTCATTTGATGAAACGGTCAAAGTCAGGGGCAGCCCAACGGCTGCCTTCACAGAGCATCTCTACTAGAAACGGCTCCTCGGTGGGAAGCGTGGAGTGTGAAGCACCAGGTGGGCATCGTTTTACCTGAGGAGCTGCTGAGCTGCCTCTTGTTTTCTTTGAGTTGAAGCTCCAAGTTCTTTACCTTGAGCTCAAGCTTCACCTTATCAGACTCTAGAGACTGAACAACTGAGTGCAAGGACTTGGCAGAGGCGTTTTCTCCCCTGAGCACTGTGACCTGCAACACAGTTGTTGAGCTTAGGCTCCGAGTTTGAACAAAGAGAGGCAGCGTGAATGTTCCTCCCCTGGGACGGTACTCTACCTCATTCCTCAGTTTCTCCAGCTCTGCATCCTTTTCTGTGAGTAAGGCACTAGTTATACTGATGGATTTCTGCAAGGAGGCTTTTTCTTCATCTGCGTCTTTTATGTACTTGGATTCTCTAAAAGACCAAAGAATTAAAAGTTCCAGAAATCAACCGAGAAAGTGGTCAGTGTACAACCGTTCTAGAATAACACGCAATTAACCTTAGTTAATGTAGGGGGGCGGAGTATAACAGGGAAGTTTTATAGGGAGTTAAGGCTATTATGCTTGCAAAATTTTACTTGAAATTTTACTTACTGTGAGGGGAGAAAAAGTTTACCTATGCATAGACATGCCAGAATCTGCATATGATTGTATCCATTTGAACTTAAAGAAACAAGTTAATAAATTTGGAAAATGTAGAATTAAAAAAACTGTTGCACCCCCCAAAAAATTCTACCAAAATCTAACCCCCCTGAGTTGAATTTGTTACTTCTTGAATAAATTATTACCAAGCAATAACAACAATTAAAATACATACATGCAAAGCAATTATACAGATGTCATGCAGAGCAGGTTTATGCTGGAAATATCAATTGGTTCTCACTTTTTAACAACTTCCAAGAATGTGTTTTTAAGATCTTGTGGGCCAAACAGTAGCAAAGATTATGACTACTATTTAAACTGATGGATTACTACTTTGCAACCATAGAATCTGAAGAGGATATTAAATTGCTCATAGAAATTAATGACAGTTACATAAAGGCTAGAACAGAAAATGTTAAAATGGCTTTTCAGGTGCAGAATCAAAAGCATGGGGTTCTGGAAGGAGAAAGTTAGAGCACTTGGTTTATGTTCTCAGCTGACTCAGCTTTGGCTGTCAGCAGAGGGAGAGGGTGAGGCCTCTAATGAGAGGGAAACGTTTACCTTAAGAGTCCAGGAAGTGGGGAAAGAAAGGGAGCGACGAAGGAGGAACAGAGAGTGGGGAGGACACATGAAATACAAGCCAAAGGGGCAGGCTAGTATGTGTTTATATAAGTGCGTAGAGGTTTAAATTTTTGTTGTAAAAAGTACATGCATTCAAAAGTGCCAAGATCGTGAAAGACAAGAAAAGACTGAAGGACTGTCACAGATTGGAGGAATACTGGCTTGGATCCTGGAACACAAAAGGACGTTAGTGGGAAAACTGGTGAAATCTGAATGAAGTCTATTGTTTAGTTAATAGTATTGTACTGATGTTAATTTCCTAGTTTTGATAAATGTACTACAGTTATGTAACATGGCCACATTAGGGGAAGCTGGGTGAAGGGTCTATGGGAATTAGCTGCACTATCTTTGCACCTCTTTTGTAAATCTACTATTTTAAAGTAAAAAGTTTGAAAAATGGCATGCAGTATGAAACACAAGAGGAAAAAGACCTTGTATTACAGAAATACTTTAGGAAAAACAGAACGGGAGAAAAATTTCCTAGGCCAGCACTCGGGCCATACAGCGGACCATCATCAGGGAACTGTTAACTTTAACAATAAGCCGAATTACCCCTGGTTCTATCTGAAGTAACTGGGGAAATGCAGAGGATGCAGTGGTTCAGTCTGTTTTGAACCAAATGGAGGAACAAGAAACTGAGGCCCAGGTTAGAAACGGCAGAATGTATGTCTGGTTAGTGAGACCCAAGATATCCGGCACACAAATTATAGAATTCTCATGATTTATGGTAAATTGAAATTCTACACAAAGATGAAAATGTAAGTGTTGTATTTGTCTCATCGTGTGCTGACACTTACACTCCAGAATGATAAGTAGTAAGAAAGGAATCTCAGACTTACAGAAAGTTCTGGAATTAAAAACCCAGGCATTATGTGCACACTGGAAAGGGTTGGACATCAGTGCTGGTGAATTACTAAGCGAGTAATACCGCTAGGAAATAGGCTCTTGCTTAGGTTAAAACAAAACAGCAATTTAAATAAATGGAATGTACAGGTCCTTTTTGCCACCTGGAAAGTAAATATCTGATGTCATCCAAAGATGCAATAAATCTTGGGATCTTTAAGTTTCTATTAAACTTATTTGGTAGTTTATTCTATTATAAAAAATTATTTCCAGAGCATCACTTGTTATAAATTCAACTTAAATTTGAAAAACGTAATTTTAAGTATTTTTACTAAAAAATACCAGGATTTGGGGACTGTTGAGAACAGATTTAGATTTTCTCATAATCAGGCCTCTAGTTGGCCAAGATCCCATGGATTCTTAGTGTTAGGGAGGGATAAAGAAGCCACCAGCTGGCAGAAGGAAGAAGTAACGGGCGTCCTTCTCGGGGGCCATGAACCAGCCCTCTGCTCGCCATCCTGTGCACACAACCTCCCGGCCAGGCTGCTAAGATGACGGCCAGAAGAATGCTTCTTATGCTAGTTATCAAAACCTGCATGGTTAAGAAATCCGACGTGACTTATATGCCAAATGACAGGAAAAGTAGACCCTGGCAGCCCATCTTTGCGGTGGATCTTCGTTGCTAGCTTCTCAGGCTTAGCCCTGATTCCACTGCACAATTAAACCATTCATGCCGACATTACTGACATCTGAGTCACAAATAATATTACTTTTAAGCCCCCTTGGCTAGAATAACTTGGTATTACTAAAAATATCAAGAAGGGATACAGGGGCTAGAAATCTTTTCCTCTCCTCATCCCCCAAGGGAACATTTTGCCCAGATTCTTTTCTTACTACTTACATAAAAAATAAATTCCAGTAATGAAGAAAATACCTTAAAGTGTTACTGGGCAAGCTTTAAAAATGCAAGATAACAAGAACCAAATATTAGAAACATGAAGAAAAATGCAAATACATTAAGGAGACTAAATTTGCACTGAAGTTCTTTGCTGTATACAGATATAAAAAAGAAGAGAGAGAGAGAGAGAGAGAGAGTGTGTGTGTGTGTGTGTGTGTATGTATGTATGTACATACTGCTGAGAATATTTTACAAAACAAAAGCAAGACACAGAGGGACAAAGGCAGCCAAAAAATATATACAACAATTTGGTTTACTAAAAATATATGAAATTTATTTATTATAACGTGGATAGACTTTCTTTAGTCTTACCATTAAAGACACACAGATATAGCAAAGGAAGCAAGAGTGGGAAAGGGAAAAGAGAGGGGTGAAATGAGCATTGGTAAGTAGCGCAAGCTCGGAGACAGTCAGACAGTTAGCAACCCACAGTGAGCTGAGTGAGCTGAAGTAGCAGGCACCTCTTCAGAATTCGTAGACACTAATCGTCAAACCAGTTTTCATTCCTGACAGAAACCCTGCATTTACACTAACAGCATGAATTCTGACTCCAAAAAGTCCATGTCTAAGGCTTTGGAGTTCCTTCTTTGACATTAAAAAGCTGGGCGAAGGGAGGAAAGCCAAACCAGTTCTCAGATCTGCATTAGGTTTGAGTGGTACAGAGAGGAACAACCTCTCCAGTTCTGGCAGTTAGAGCAATTCAGGGTTTACCCTGCTTTACCTATTGGACATCTTGGAACCTGTTTTGAAAGGTTTGCCCAACTTGACAGTTTTACAAAGAATGATTATATTTTTAAGCTTAGAGAAAAACTTTTACTACATATCGTTTGCAACCCAGTGTTTAGAGATACCAAAAAACCAACAGCAAATACAGGAGGATTCTACTCATTTCTTGATGATAACTACTTTCATCCTACAGTCGGGAATAAGTTCTGCACTTCAATATCATGACCATTTGAATAAAGTGATTACATCTTAACTATATATGTTTAATTATCACTTCCAAAGTAAACTGTTGACTAAGCTCTCAGTTCTTGTATGACCAACTACA
The DNA here is from genome assembly GCA_004363605.1 of Indri indri. Lineage (NCBI taxonomy): Eukaryota > Metazoa > Chordata > Mammalia > Primates > Indriidae > Indri > Indri indri. Next base: position 100,601 of record RJWJ010000978.1, on the reverse strand, counting down.
TTTCAAATATTTTATGATTTAAATATTTGCAAGGCTTTTAAGAGTATATCAAGTTCGTTTTAGTATTCTATACTCAATAAATTTATTTAACCGTTACACACATAGACCTACATATGACTCCTTTACCAAACTGACTTTTAGAAGGCAATTAAGGGTCCAAATTATTAGCCAAAATACGTTTACATTCAGGTTTCTAAAATAGAAATAACCTTCCATGAGGGTTAGTTAACAAACAAAAAAAGTCCTAAATATTAAAATTAGGTTTTTAAAATTTTCACACCCAGAAAAAACTGTCATCTTTACAACTTGCTGATCAAAATTAAGATACATTTTCAAGAGACATTCTTCTCCTAAAGATCCAGGACTAAAACAGGAACAGGGATAGTGAAGTAAGGAGAGAATTTCAGTCCCAAAATTTGTTCCATCTTTTTAAGCCATGAAAAAAGTCACATGCCTAATCTTATTTTGAAAGGCGTGTAATTTAAAGTTCCATGATGAGTAATGACTAACAAAGCACAGCATCTCTTTTAAAAAAAAGTAAAAAATAAATAAAAAGCTTTAAAGTATCATGAGAAGAGAATCAGCATAAAAACCTGAAGACCTGAGTCTTAAACCTGAATCTGTCATTTATTAGTCCCGAGTCCTTGGCCAAGTTGCCTAACTTTTTGAGCTTTGCTTTCATTGTTTTATTTTATTCTTTAATTTAGAGACGGGTCTCACTATGCTGCCCAGGAGGGAATGCAGTGGCTATTCACAGGTGTGATCATAGTGTACTGTATGTAGCCTTGAACTCCTGGGCTCAGGTGTTCCTCCCGCCTCAGCTTCCCCAATAGCTGGGATTGTGCGCACTACCACACACGGCTAGTCACATTCTTTTAAAATGCAAGCCCCACCATAGAGCTCCCTAGGTTGTTTTGGGATTAAAGTGTGAGTTATGAAGGGGATGTAAGGGGGTTCTGTCAGTGCACATTCCAGCCCATTTTGTTGTGCTCCCTTGCCAGAATGCCACAGGAACAAGCCCTATTTATTTTTTCACATATCCTTAATAACTGCTTACACAAGGTTCTTAAGAAACAAAACCTTACTTATGTAAAGTTAAATGCCCCAAGGCCCACAGGAAGAGAGCTGTGCCTGTAACACAGGAACTAGGTTAAGGCTGACTCATGGCAGATGAGTCACCACTCTCATGGGCCCTGGAGAACATCTGGCTGGGCCAAGGGGTGGCAGTGGTGAAATACACATGCATTCTGAAGTATAAACACCACCTTAGTGAAATTTGAAAGAATGACTCTAAGTATATTTTAATTAAAAAAAAGAAAGAAGGAAAGGCCCCCCTGGACCGAGGCCTAATGTCCTTCAGAATGTAGTGTATGGAATCCAAATATCTAAATCTAGATAAACAACGCCCTCAGTATCTACCTACACAAAGTCCTCCGTTCCTAAGCGACCACCATGTTGGTGGAGGGGTGGGGAACACTGCCAGTGTAAAACACACACCTCAGTAGGTCAGTAGGGGAAACCTCCTCTGCCTGACAAATAGGGATAAAATACTTCATAAGAGCATAGAGGAAGTACTGGTTATGCTATTCTTTTTCTTTTTACTTTTTTTAAGAGACAGAGTCTCTCTCTGCTGCCCGGCTGGAGTACAGTAGCACAATTGTAGCTCACTATAACCTCCAACTCCTGGGCTCAAGTGATCCTCCCACGTCAGCCTCCTGAGTAGCTAAGACAACAGGCATGAGCCACCATACCTGGGTATTGTTTAAAGTTTTTTTAGAGCTGGGGTCTTGCTATGTTGCCCCGGCTGGCCTCAAACTCCTGATCTCAAGTGATACTCCCACCTTGGCCTCCCAAAGTGCTGGGATTATAAGGGTGAGCCACCATGCCAAGCTAGTTTTATATTTAGTAAGTTTTTATATTTATTTTTATATTTAGTAAGCAAAAAAGCATGCCACTGTTGTGATATGCATCTATTTAGTATTCTATAGCAACCCACTGGATGGGCTCTGGTTCTTAGCAATAGTACACATTAAACCTGCTTGGCACACAGCGTAAGACACAGAATATCTCTAGACAAAACTGCATATTTTAAAAAAGCAGAAAGACTGTCAAGATATATAAACATCAGGCTTCTAAACAATTATTTCTGTGGGCCATGTTCATCCTTACTTAAGAGTACCGAAAAAATGATACTAAGTTTCCATTTGAATATTATGGATGAATAATAAATATGAAAGCCATTTTTCAGAAAATAAATAGAAACACTTAAAATGATGTTACCCATTATTAGTGAAAATGAGACATTTTATGTAATTTAAATCCGTATCCAGATCAACTATTATATGTAAAATTATAGTATTTTTAGTTACTGAAACTAGGAGGTAACAACAATAGGCTGATTTTAAAACAATTCTGAATAGATGCAACTGAACGTGGCTTAAAAATAAAACATTTTGCTTTATAACAGTGAAACCTTTGCAAAGGGATTTTAATAATTTGTCAGTTATGATTACCGAACTATCACAATGCCATTTTCTGAATATAAGGAGGTCACTTGTTTTCTACTACAAGTTACCACCACATCACGTGCTGACGTTTTCCTTATTAAACATACATACAACAAGAAACACAGAAAGGAAGCCTACCTTTTTTTCATTTCTAACAACTGATTATTGAGCACAGATCTTTCTTCTTCCAGCTGGGGAAGAAAAACACACAAAAAAGTTCAGTTCATATCAAGTCCACGGAGAGGCCTCCTCCTCATTCCACACGCCACATCCCCAAGCAACGGGCCCTCCTCCCAGGCAATGAAGAAGAGCAAGTGGTCACCGTATCATAGGACATACAGTTATTAATTTATAAATCACTTATGATCTCAGTGACTCCCCTTTCCTCAGGGACCTGAGAGTTTGAAGTAAGTAACAACACCGTGAACAGTACACAGAACATCTTAAGCATTCAATAAGTGTGTGTTAAGTGAGTAAGTGAAAGCTTCACTGTTAACATTCTGGTTCCTTTACTTAAACCACAAGGGTCACTAACGTGCAGAGGACTAGGAACAGGTCATTTACTTTCTATGGGTCTCATTTTACTCATCCATTAATTCAACACACATTTATTGCGTGGCTACTATATTCCAAGCATTTGTTTCTCACCTATAAAACAAGGAAGATATTATAAAAGAAATTTCCAGTGGCCCTTTAGTTCTAAAATCCTATTATTCTATGAAGGATAAAAAACAGGAGACTCAGGTAGTTAATCTTGTGAAGCAGGACTCATCTCTCCCTCCAACCTGCACCACACACAGTTTAGCCAAATACCAGTTTTATTTTTCTAGAGACAGGGTCTCGATCTGTCACCTGGGCTGGAGTGCAGTGGTGTGATCACAGCTCACTATAACCTTGAACTCCGGGGCTCAAGTGATCCTCCCAAGTGGCTGGAACTACAGGTGTGGGCCACCATGCCTGGCTAATTTTTAAAAAATTATTGTTGTGATGGGGTCTCACTATGTTGCCCAGGCTGATCTCGAACTCCCACGCTCAAGCAATCCTCCCACCTCAGCCTCCTAAAGTGCTGTGATTCTAGGTGTGAGCCAACTGCACCCAGCCCCAAATACCAATTTCGACTCACACCATTAATAAAACATAAGAGTGAAAAGGCTCTTATGTGTGTTTTTTAAAATCAGAGGATAACACCAAACATTACATAATGGTTTCCAATAGACCAGAATTTAAGCTACTAACTCACTATTGATTATAGTCATTATTAATTACGTATCAGTTGTGTACATGCTTTTCTATAAGGTCTTCATATTTTTTAAATTCTTGCATAAACATGTGTTTTGAACATAAATATACATTTATCATGAAATCTATAGAGGACAGCGTACGGTTTTTACACTGCAGACTATGTGCTTTCCTAGTCCATTAAGATATATGCTTTCGCTGCATGACTAATTCACAGCAATATTTAGAAATTTTTAGAGTGAAAGGAAGCAGGAAGAGTGGGAGGCAAACTTTAAAATATGAAATGAGAAGGAGAACATCTGGAGAGTGGGCTGTGGAGACGAGAGGGGCTTTCATTTTGGTCTTTACACCCTTTATACAATTTACTTTTTAAACAAGAAATCTGTTTACTTTCATAATTTCAAAATTAAAACAAAAAATAATCAACAAACTCAAGACTGGAACATGTTTATGATGACTATATAAATCAATAAAGAACATGGCAGGTAATTCACAACAGAAAAAGCACAAATTATTAACATTTCAAAAATCACTCAACCCTGCAAAAAGCAGTATGCAGAAGTTCCTCCCTCTTTCTTGGAGGATCCAGTGTGCCTGAATTTCCAGGGAATAGAAGTTTAGTGCTTATTGTACTGATCTTTATAGAAAATAATGTTTTTCCTTCTTCTGGTCCAAGATTGTTATCCAATTCAGGATAACAAGATAAGTGGCATCTAGCCAGTCATATTTCTTCATTAGTTCCTCATTCTTCCCTTGTCTTTTGTAACCTTGATAGTTTTGAAGAATATAAGCCAGTTATTTTGTAGAATATCTGTCAGTTTGGTTTGTCTAATGTTTTCATGTGATTAGAGTCAGATCATGCACTTTTGGGCAGGAACACCACAGAAACAATCCTGTGTCCTTCTCAGCACATGTTATCAGGAGGTGTACATTGTTGATTTTTGGTGAGGTTAACTTTGCTCATTTGGTTAAGGAAGTATCTTCCATGTTTCTTCACTGGAAAGGCACTATTTTTTTCTTTGTAATTAATTTGTATTTTGTGTATTTATGTATCACATAATTTGAAACTATGTAAATATCATGTTCTTCAACAAACTTTCACCAACTTATTTTAGTACAAATTAATGATTCTTGCCTAAATAAATTATTGCCATGATGGTTACCAAATGGTGATTTTATAATTCTATCATTCCATGTATTAATTGGCATTTTACCATAAGAAGGGCTTCCACTTTTCCTCCATTTATTTATATCTGTTCGGACTCATGATTTCCTATGTTATTAAATAAGTTATAATCTATGACTATTATTATTTCTTTTGGTGCTCAAATTATCTCAGATTTGGCTAGTAGGAGCTCCTTCAAGATGGTTCTGATGTGCTTTTGACTAATCCCCATTATTCTTCAAGCACTTCTTTGCTTTTTGATATACAAAATATTCCAGGTTCATCTTACACTTTCCATCTCTGCCCTAGAATTAGCCATTTCTTCAAGGGCCCCTGGTTCCTTTTAGTGGAGAAGAGTATTTAGAAAACAAGCTCTAGGTACTAGGTGTGTTCATTGGTACTGGGTGTGACTGCTTTTAAGCCTTGTCAGTGGACTTGACCAAAACTTCCGCTCTTCAAGATGTTGTTAAGAAAGTGTAAAGACAAGACGGGAAGAAAACATTTGCAAAACACAACCTGACAAAGAATTTGTATCCAGAATATATTATTAAAACCTCTCACAATTAAATAATATGTGGACAACCAAATTAAAGAATGGGCAAAAGATCTGAACATTTTACTAAGGAAGAGACAGATGGCCAGTAAGCACAGGAAAAGATGTTCAACTTCATCAGTTATTAGGAAAACGCAAATTTTGGAGTGCCAGTTGGAAATACCCAAGGCCTACATCCCAATGGTTCCCTAGCTGACAAATGGATAAAATGCATAATGTAAAAAAGACAAAACTGAGTGCTAAAATCATGCGGAATAACTAGAAATCTCATAAATGGCTGGTAGAAATATAAAATAGTAGTCACTTCGGAAAACAAACAATTTCTTATGAAGCTAAACATATACTTACCATACCAGCAAATTCCACGCCTAGATAGTTATCCAAGATAAATGAAAACATATGCCCTGGCCTGTTCATGAATTTTCAAAGTAACTTTACTCATAATGGCCCAAAACTAGAACCCAATGTCCAAATGGATAAACGAATTGTGATATAACCCCAAATGAACTACCATTCAGCAATAAGAAGAAATTACTGATAAATGTAACAACATAAATGGATCTCCAAAACACTGTGCTAAGTAAAAGCCAGATACATAAGACCACATGATGTTTTAAATTTCCCAAATTTCTTTATGTACAGTTTCCAACTTCATTCTAGGTAATGTCAGAGAACACACTTTGAAAGATTTCAATCCTTTTAAATTTACTGAAAGTTGTTTCATGGCCTAACATACAGCCAGTCCTGCAGGATGCTCCGTGTGCACTTGAGAAGTACAAGCATTCTGCTGTGGTCAGATGGAGTGCTCTTTAGATGACTGATAGGTCTAGTCCGTTTCTAGTGTTAAGTCCTCTGTTTCCTTCTTCATCTTCTGTACAGTTGTTCTATTCATCACTGAAATGAGGTATTGAAGTCTCCAACTATGACTGCTGACCTTTCTTTTTCTCCTTTTAATTCTGTCCATTTTTGCTTCATGTATTTTGGGGCTCTGTTATTAAGTGCGTATGTGTCGATAATTGTTACATCTTCTTGATGGATTGACCTTTTCATCATTATAGAATGTCTTTCTCCATCTATAGTAACAATTTTTGCCTTAAAATCTATTTTGTCTGATACTATTATAGCCTTTCCAGCTTATTTTTGGTTACTGTTTGCATGGTGTATCTTTTTCTATCCTTTCACTCTCAAGCTATTTGTGTCTACGAATCTATGTTGTCTCTCTTGTAGGTAGCATATAGATAGATTATGTTTTCTAAAAATCCATTCTGCCAATCTCTGCCTTTTAATCAAAGTGTTTAATCCATTTACATTTATTGTGATTACAAGTAACGTTACGTACTGTTTTGATTCCATTTGTGTGACCTCTTAGGAAAGGCAAAACTACAGGGCCGGAAAAGAGATAAGGAGTTTTCAGGGATTGAGAGGTGATTAAATATAAAGGGGAGAGAACCTTTTGAAGTAGAGGAAATCTTGATTGTGGGGTCAGTCATATGATTGCATATATTTGTTAAAACTCACCAAATCTATGAAAGGTAAATTGAACTTTATGTAAATTAGACCTCAAGAAAATGATTTGAAGGGGGGAAAAGTGAGTTTGAGTAATTTGTGCAATATAACTCTTGTAAAAAGCAAAAACAATGTATGCATATATGCGTTTGCATGTGCTGGTATACACATGAAGAACAGTAAGGAAAAATACACAAAACCATATATATATATATGTATAATGTTGCCTCAATGAAATGGCAATGGGAGGAGTAGTAACTTTCAAATTATCTATATTTTTGTATATTTCACATTACAAATGTGTGATATTTCTAATTTAAAGGTAACACTACAATTTAACAGAAATAAATAATTCGTATTATTTTGGAAATATGAAAATATTCATAGATGAAGTGACAGGATATCTAGGATTTGCTTCAAAATATTCAGGGTAAACAGGGTAGATGGCTGAAACAAGAGTGGCCAAGAGTTAACTGCTAGAAGAATTTTATACATGGGGATTCATTGCACGGCTCTCTCTTCTTCTGTATGTATGCTTGAAATCTTTCATAACAAAAGGTTAAAAAAGAGATCATGGATAAATAAAAGGGGAAAAAAAGGAAAATATTTAAGAGAATAATATTACAGTAAAAGTGCACAAATAATCACAGTTTGGGGAACACTGGGCCAGAGAAACGTCAAGGCGCTCATGTAGCCACAAACCTGTTATGTAAACAGACATGGTGGGTACTTTGCTTCAAATCTGTCATTCAAGCTAAGAAAAATACTAGCTTGGGTGAAACGAAGGACACGTGGAAGTTCCAAGTTATTACATACACAACTCCTGCTGTTGTAGGCGCAACAAAATCAATTGAATAAAAATCTTCAGAGAGGAGAAGCACTCATTTATTGCCATCTCCTCTATTTTTTGAACACCGATAGGCATACAATAGGTGCTCAATAACTACGCGGTGAGTGAGTGAATGTGTCAGGTAGTTAAGCTGGTGCTTTCGATGGGTATGAGTTAGTAGTGGCACTTAGAAGCCAGGGTTCTCTCTCTGCTGAACTAGTCTAATCAAGCTAATGCTAAGCCAATTCTTTTCTCACCAATTTCCCCAGTGAGCTGGTTCTCGTTTGGGCTATTTCAGTCTCGTCTCTAACTAAGCAAGTGTTCTGGGGTCCAAAATAGCAGCTCTACCTTGACAGCACAAAACACATTCTCTGTGTCTGAGAATTTCTAGTCTCGCCTCCCACACACAGACAGACAGACTTCTGCTCTTGGAAGTAGAGAAGGTAATGGGGAAAAAAGGAAGAGGAGGATTCAGTAATTTTCTGTGGCAAAGCTCTTTCACAGAAGAAAAGGAGAGTGGGGTGGACACAGCGACATGCTGCTCGAGTCTCCCTTCCAAGGCGAGCCTTGTTGCCCAGCTTCTGGGAGCGTCGTCAGCAGACGGCGTCGGGGGCAGCCCCTTCAGGGATCACCACCGCTGCAGAGCTACCTCCACCAGGGTCACGCCCCCTTCCCAGGATGGACCAAATCCAATGACTATCAGTGTGGATAATAAAAAGACTGGCCATCTCAATCCGATTTGGCGCAGTTCTGACAGGCCCCTCTGGCTCCAGCGCTCCCCACGGCGTAGGTCAAGGCTGTCACTGGGGCTGCGTCGTGGTGCAACTTCTCCCTCTGCCCAATCCTGCTTCTTTCTCCTCTTTCCATTGGTGCTGCCCCAAGGACACACCTTAGTAAGTATCACGCACACTGAACACTTGCCCAGCCTGTTTCCCAGGAACTCAACCTGCAGCGGTATGCGTTACGTTATCAACGTAAGTTCTTACACGGCGCAGGAAAGACAGAATGCCTTAAGACTGGTTTGAGTGTATGTGCATATGTACGTGAATTATAGAACATAAATGAATATATACGCAAATATTTACATCCTCAAATACACACAGGTATCATTGTCCTTTATCACAGAAAGATGTTGAGAGTGGGGCCACAGGGTGGGGGGACCATGACTAACTGAAGCCAACACACACAGAGTAGTTACGTACATAGTGCACACATGTCACCTTCATCTTTACCCTTTTACTCCCAGATGCTGAGAAGACAGCAGTTGCTCTTCCCTTAATACTGCTGGTATCTTTAGTGAAGTGCACCCTCTGTCCAGCTGTGAACATCCTTAACTATGCAGGGGCAAAGGGGAAAGGCCACACCCTCAGGCCTGGACATTTTGGCAGTCATTTTCAGAGTGGATGATGTCCCAGTGCTAGGGGATGGCTTTCTACAAATCCCCTCAAAAGCTAGAGACATTAAAGAGGACCCTAGAGAAGCCTACAGGTACATCTCAATCAAGAAACTTAAAATATGCAGGAAGAGAATCTGTGGGCTGCACAAAGACCTTCAGGAACTGAACGCATCCCTTGGACCATTTCCTAAATGTGATGCTCGAACATGCTTGATTGGGTGACAGGAAGACAGAGTCCTACAGAACCCAAATGAATGAGAAGTTTTGGCATCAGCAATTTCCTAAGTTGCAGATAAAATTATATTTTTAAAAAATTACTGTATTATTTTTGTTAAAATAATAATTTTTTGAAAAAAAGAAATTCAGCAACATAGAAAAAGACAAAAAAGGGAAAAAATTTCCCCAAGTCTACCACTTAGAAATGATAATTAACATTAGTTAAATGACAGGCCAGATATCTCCATGTATATATACAGTGAGGAGAACAGATGGGGGGGGGGAAAGCAAATTTAATTTTACTTTAATAGGAGAAAGAAAAATTGAAGTAAACAAATTAGTTGAAAGCAACAAAATGTTCTTTACCACAAGATACGGTTCTAAGAGATCCCACTAGGCGTACTGTATACTATATATTTATTTTATAAAATTTTAAGTAAATTTTTTAAAAAAGAAGTTAATTTCCTTAGGTGTGTATAAATTAATTTTGATTTTAGGTTAATATCAAATATCGCCCTGATATAAAAGACAAGGAAGTTTGTACACTTCCACTTTGTTTCAGCCCTACCACCTCAGATTTTGTTAGTCATGTTCTCGGCATATTTTTTCCCCTTTCTCTTCTTACCTTGCACATGTTTTAAACTTACACTCACCAAATGATCACAATTAAATCACCAATAACGGGACGAAGTAACATCACATGCCTCCTGGCAAGACACAGTTTCATTTCTGTAGACTTCCTGCTAAAAATATACCACCTGAATACTTTCAGGAAGAAATATCAAACTGAAACACCACTAACCAGCCTGTTCTCTTCAAAAATGTCAATGTTGTAAAAGACAATGAGAGGCAGAGGAACCATTCCAGATTAAAGATGACTAACGAGACACAACAACTCAATGGATGGAATGCTTGATCTTGGATTGGATCCTGAACTCAAAAGGTAATGCTGTAAAGGGTATTACTGGGACAACTGCCTGAATAGGAAGATGGCCTGTACGTCAGACAATAGTGCTGTACTGAGGCTGAACTTCCTTAATCTGATGACTGCACTGTGGTTATGCAAAACCAAGTCCTTAGAGTCTGCGAGCATTCTTTGCAACCTCAAACTCCTAGGCTTAAGCGATCCTCCTGCCTCAGCCTCCTGAGTAGCTGGGACTACAGGCATGTGCCACCACGCCCAGTCAATATGTTTTTCTATTTTTAGTAGAGACAGGGTCTCCCTCTTGCTCACGCTGGTCTCAAACTCCTGGGCTCAAGGGATCCTCCTGCCTGGCCTCCCAAAGTGCTAGGATTACAAGGCCTGAGACACCATGCCTGGCCTGGACCAATTTTTTCCTTGCGAGTCCCCTAATGGGTTTTTATACAACCCACTATGTCCTTTCAGTTTGCAGATTCAGTTCTTCCTTTACTTGGGGGAAATCTCATCATCATATCTTCTAACACTTTCTTCTGTTACATTTGTTGAGTTCTTTCCTTCAGGGACAATAATTATGCTCATTTGCATTATCTTTGCCCTCCGTAGTTTTTATTATCTTTTCTCCAATTGCTTTAATATCTTTGACTATTTCCTTCTTTATTTATTATGACTAGCACAAGCCTTTCTTTCACATGTTTAGAAACGTTTATAAGGCTCCTTTCTGTTTCTGATTTAGTAGTTCTGATATGGTGTGGTTTGGTCTTCAACTTGTTTCTTCAACTCTTTACTCTCTCTGTTAACCTTACTGTGATGTTCTATCATCTCTCTGAACAGTTGTTTTATTCAAATAACTGAAGTTTTATGTAACACAAAGCACGATCTTCCTCTGGGTAATGTTTTCTCATGGCCTGAATGCCTCATTTCTCTTTGGATCTTGATATTCCTTTTTCTTCCCTTTTTCCTCTTTTGTTATACCATGTATACAATTGTTCATCTTATTATGGACAGCTCTATCTGGATCTTCTATCTGCTTACATATAATGTGAGTGAGCTTCCCCTGACATCTCCCTACCTTATCTGAGGCCTTTCTCTCCTGTCCAAGCTACGGCTGAGAAGTTTAGCACCGTAGCCTACACATTCCTGTAGCCAGAGGGCTCTGGAATAGACGCAAGGATGGGGAAAGCGGGAAGAGTCGAGGTCACGCGTAGAATCTGTTGGAGATCTCTTTCCTGAGATTCTTCTTTAGTGTCCTGTGCTTCACTCACTCCTCCTGAACAGAGGTGATCCTGTTCCCACAGGACAATGTCCTCAGGCTTCAGCCTCGGGGCACATGTTCCAGGTGCCCCCACTACTGTACTCTGTCTGCTCTCGCCTGCTGCGTTGCCTTCCCCTCCTGGAGACCGGAACCCAGCCTCTTCTGTGGGTGGAGGTGGTTATGTGATGCTATTATAGAGATCTGAACTTTCTTCCCCAAATTAAAAGACAAAACCATGTGAGAAGCAGCCCTCTGCCTTTCCCTACTTTGTCCTTCCCCCCGCTTCCTCCTGGAAAGCTTTGCGAGGCACGACAGCCATCGGGTATCACGTGGACAAAAGCTGCATGCCAAGGACAGCAGCAGGGCAGAAAGGAAGAGCCGGTTCCGTGAGGACGTCTTGAGAGGCTGTACCCTCCTTGGACTGCCACCTGTGGGTTTATCATTTTAGAAAAATAGTCCCAGTGTCCTGTGCCCGTCAGCCACTGTTTGTTGGCTAGACTAGCTGTGGAAAATGACAAGTGGCAGTTTTTCCCACCTCTGGTAAAATCCTCAGGTGGTAGAAGAGGGCCTCTAGCCACAAAAATTTTTCCATAACCTTTTCCCCAGGCTGCCTGCTCACATCTACTGAAGACAGTGTAATTTTTCCAAACTGGACTGGGCACAGGGATGGGGAGAATTAGCAAAACTCCCAGTATTTCGCTGTTCACTTTCTTGTCCACTTACCACTGGGACACAGTGTAGGAGTCAAACCACAGTTTTGCTGCTTTTCTTGGTTGCCAGTTTTAAAGTTTACAGCATGAAGTTGATTGGCTTTGTTGCCTTCTGCTGTTTAAATACAGAAAAACTGTTCGTATCACTAGGCATTGAAGGGAGAGAGATTCTCTGATCCAGCTTCCATCAGCCCTAGTTGCCCAGATGACCCCTGAGACCAGATTAAAACTATGATGACAGCTGGGGGCGGTGGCTCACGCCTGTAATCCTAGCACTCTAGGAGGCCGAGGCGGGAGGATTGCTTGAGCTCAGGAGTTTGAGACCAGCCTGAGCAAGAGCAAGACCCCGTCTCTACTAAAAATAGAAAGAAATTAGCTGGACAACTAAAAACAGAAAAAATTAGCCAGGCATGGTGGCATGTGCCTGTAGTCCCGGCTACCTGGGAGGCTGAGGCAAGAGGATCGCTTGAGCCCAGGAGTTTGAGGTTGCTGTGAGCTAGGCTGATGCCACGGCACTCTAGCCTGGGCAACAGAGTGAGACCCTGTCTCAAAAAAAATAAAATAAAATAAAATGAAATAAAACTATGATGCTGATGATCACCATTTTCCAGAATAATATGTGACAGGCTAAAAACAGCTTTCCCTTTCTGAACATTAAGGTCTGAGAATTTAGGCTCACTTAAAAGGCAGGTAATTATTTGTGGGTCAATTTAGATGCTAACCTCAGTTTTTGTATATTAATGTATCTGCTATAGTCTGTCAGAAAAACTGCTTATGAAATACAGTTATTGAGTCATCTAATCCCTGTCCAGTTTCCACAGGCAAACTGTAACCTCATTTTGCAAACAGCCGGGGGGGGGGAAATCAGTACTGTTCCCATAGTGACAGCTCAGTGTATCTGCTATCCTTAGAAGGTGGAATACATGTGAGATTTGGAAATGATAAATCTGACATCTCAAAAGTGACTACCTAAGGTGACTATTTCTATAGCAGAGCTAACATTATTATTTTTAGAATTCCCTATGAAAAGAAAATAATGCTCTGTATGGTTTCCGTTAATCTTGGAACTACATGACCCTGCCTGGATTCACTCCGTACACTTCTGCCATCCACACAGAGCAAATGCCCCACTTATTTGGTGATCAGGCTTTTTGGCAACCATAACTCTGCAACAAAACTATGAGATTGGAAGTGACTGGAATCACGTAAAAAAGTAGAAAGAGCAGTCACAAAGCCTTTGCACCTTATTCTATGAAAGAAGACCTGGAGCCCTTACTAAAAACAAAGTACTCATCCAACACCCGTGTGCTTTTCATTCAAATCTACGAGCCATGCTCTACCACTCCTACTCTCTGTCGGTCTATGAAGAGAGAAGCAGGAGCACACGACCACTGGACACGATACAGTGTTCCGGTGCCAAGGGAACTGTGGAGCCCGCAACATGAACACAGAAAGGCAGCAGCTCACTCTGCGTGAGATTAGGGGTGACGACCTTTGGGATGGGCCTCCAACAATGAGTGGGGAAGGGGAGAAGAAAAGATATAAACGCAGACATGTGAATGGCAAGTAACCAGTGTGGCAGAAGATACAGGAGAAATACGAGCAAATCAGGTGGAAGGAGGCGAAGGAGGAAAGTCAGGAATGGAGGTGGTGGTAGTGCCAGCTGGTCACAGAGAACGGAAAGGAAGCCATTCGTCTTTGCACTTACTAGGTAAGTGATGACTTTAGCAAGAGTCCCTTCAAGAGTGTACTGCGGTGGCAAAAAGCAGACAGCAGGGGGTGGGGAAAAATGGGAGGTGAAAAATAAGGCAGAAAGAGATTACTCTTTTTTAAAAAGTTTGAAAATTTTTTAAAAAAAGGAGAGGACAGGGTTGTAAGGATGAACGGTGTGGAATTGCTGTTAAGGAAATGAGAAAGATTTCCTATCCCACGGAAGACCCAAAGTGGCAACTGGAGGCAGCTGCTGTAGATATGGGGGGGGGGGGGTTGGTGACCATAGGAATGGAGAAAGGAGGCGTGAACACCTGAAGCAAATAGATGAATAAAACATGGTACATCCATTCACTGGAATGCTAGGGAAACAGGAAATGACAAACAGGAAATGAAATAGCCTTTCTCACGGAGGGGGCTTCTCTAACGAAGTTAAAAATCCTTTGCTAATAATCCTAGTGAAATTCTCGGGATGCAGAACAGATTCTGGGATGCTTTGGGTTTTCTAAGCAAAATAAACATTTGAGGCAGAAAAAAATATATCAGTAGAGTTCAGAGTGCATTTTAATAGCACTGTTTGACCTACACCTACCACATTTCTAGCTCTTAGGAGGAGACAGGGTCTTGCTATGTTGCCCAGGCTGGTCTTGAATTCCTAGACTCAAGTGATCCTCCCACCTCAGCATCCCAAGTAGCTGAGATTACAGACATGAGCCCCCATGCCTGGCCATAGGTTTTTGTTTTTTTTTTTTTTTGTCTTAACTACAATAATTATGAATTAAGTAGAAATAAGTCTCATTCTCAGTATAAGATAATGGCAGGAAAAAGAGGCCTCAGAGTCAGATACAATTTCAAATCTCAGCCCCTCCACTGCTAACTGTGTATCCTTTGCAAGCTACTTCACTGCTGAGCCTCCGTTGCTCACCTACAAAATAATCTTACTCTCTCAGAGGTAGGCTGTGATGATTTCAGGAAAAAATGGTGAAGCAATGAGTTCAGTAAACATTCAGTGAATTATGGTGCTACAATAAACTAAGGTTGCTTCTAAGTTATGGGTGATTCTCTCCACTCTTTTGAAATATATATATATCGTGGGAAGAATGATCTGTAATCTTGCTTAGTAATCAATATCATGTTTAACAATTTCCATCATCAAAGCCTATCATGTTTTAATTCACACCCATGTGTTTCTATCTTCTCAGTTGAACACAGAAAAGTACAAATGGTGTAAGAATCCATCTCATTCTTTAAAAGGAAATCACTTTCTTAGCTGTTCCTTGTAGACACTATTTTCTAACCCCCTGCAAAGTGACTGACTTTCAAACTTTTTATCACAAAACCTTCTTAGTAGGAAGCTAATTGGAATCCCTAATGCAAAAGAGAACAGAGCTGCTAGGATGGAGAGAAGCTCTGGAAACTCTGCCCAAGGAATCATGTTTCCTGAATCCCTTCCGGTTCTGAATGACGGAGACAAGAACTGTAATCACCCATGCAGCTAAGGTCACAAAATCAGACGAGAGGGCGATCTGTTGTTCTTCCTGTTTATGGAATGCACTCACTCTAGCAGAGACTTTCCATGAGATGAGATAAGCTGAGACAGAAGCAGACTCGGCACTTAGCCAAAATTCTTCTCTTCCAAGTGCTTGTGGACATGCCGATGTTGGAGATAACCAAATGTTTCAGATGCTCTAGCTTGTGCCAGGAAAACAGCAACCTCTTCTGATCAAAGGGCTTCTATTCTTCATGAACTCCAATTTCTCACAAACTGATTGATCAAAGGAGAGTGCAGTGACCCTAATTGAGTCAACACATTTTGATTCTTTTCCGGACCCAAATCAGAAGATGACAAACATCTCTTGACACTACCAGCTGAACGATGTTGAGCAAATTACTATCTTCTTTATGCTTTCATTTCATCTTTTACAAATGGAGATAACAACAATGCCATCTCTTAGAATTATGGTAGGGATTAAGTGAGATGATAGCTATCATTTATTTGTGCCGGTCACATAGTAAGAGCCAATAAATGTTAGTTACTATCTCCACTAGCATCATCATCATCTTGGAGTCTGGCAATTCTTTTATGAAATAAGAAAATTGTGGAAAGCTATAATAAAGATTTTAAAGTCTGAAATCAACTCTCCAAAAAGTGCTTTCTCAACAAACTGCACCATGTCAATGGGTACTCAATACAATTACCCCAAATTACTCTGACCTAAGTGAGAATTAACGTTTGCAACAAAAAATGAGGAAAAATAATTTTTTCCCTTGGAGTACAAACCAAGACTTAATGACTACACAGCAAAAGTCTCTTAAAAACATAATTTCAAGCTGCTGCTCTGAGGTCAGATATAACTAACAATTCAGCACTTTGATTCAACTGTCAGAGAAGTGTAAAAAGCAAAAGACAGCATTCTTTAAAATCGCTTTTGTTCTTGTGTTTAATCGACTTCTGTCAGAAAACTCTAATTTAAATATGGAAGCAAATAGGTTGTGATTTGCTTATAGTTCAATCTAGTTGTAACGAACACTCCATATACATCAGTGCACACAAGTGCACATATATACACAGTCCATTAGGACACTTTTAAAGAAAAGTAGAGTTCTATTTTAAATCAGCTGCCAACCTTCACATCAAATCCATATTCTTGGAATCTATTTCCTTAAAATCAATTTTGATCAAAGAGAGAAAAAAATCTTAAGAGAATAATAATTTTGAGATCCAAGGAGCAGCAGGGAGAAGATATTGTCCCTCTTTCCATTTAAATGTATTGCTGTAAGTTCATCTAATAAAGATCTTATTTTCTGCTTGTTTACAAGTTCCAGTGTTTTGTGGCTTTTTTTTTTTAAAGGAGCTGTCAGTTCACTCCTACCCCTAAATCCTAAATCCTACAGCAGCATGCTTGAAAAGGAGGAGACACACCACGGGTAACTTCAAATTCCATTCGGAATGACCCAGCCACACCGAGCACATCCGAGTAGTCTCCGAGCACACCACCAACAGGAGCAGCATCAGCGTGGCAGAGCTGGAAACCCTCACCAAAGGGCACTGACCTTTTGATGACTTGTGACTTCGTCCCTGCTTCTCCCCAGCTCCTCAGCAAGTTTAACGTTCTCTTCTTGCAATGCCGAAAGCTGCTGGGACTTCTGAGCTGCTGCCTGCTTTAGGGTTTCTCTGCAAGGACAGTGAGTGCAGGGTTACCATAGAAACAAGACAGGCAAGGAAACTGTGGGAGACAACCAGCTTCACAGCACTGAGGAAAATATATCTGGGTCACGTGCCTGATGGGATCTATAATAACTGGAGACACTATTATCTACATGCAGGAGGGGGCCAAATGGCTTTAACCTCTCAGGAGGAGGACTGCCACCCTCAATTATGACATTTTTTTAAAACCTCATAAACCCTATGCCGCCACTCCCACCACCCACACTTATCTCATACAAAAAGGAATTTTGCTATAAAATAAATGACAAATGAGCTGGTCAGTACAGCCCTCTAGCCTTTAGGACTATTTCCGTTAGGTAATTACACTAAAACCCAGTATGCTGATAATGTGACTTAATTTGCTGCCAAGGCACTCTGTTCTAACTACACAGATACACGATTTGGTTTTCACTGGAAGAAATAAAAATCCAGTGGTCCCATTTACCAGTGTCTGTCAGAGCCCAGTGCTGATGTAAACCTGAGTATATTTTTAGGACAACTAGAGACAGAATGTCCAAAGGAAATACAGTTTTCTAATTACATAACAGTTGTTTTATTTTGGTAGTATTCTTTCCACAATGTTAACTTGTAATTATAGGAAGCAAATAAAAATATAACACAGGCTGCTAACCTATACCGTGAACATCAGCATATAAAATATGAGGATAGGTACAGGAAGCATCTTCCCATTATTAAAATTAATCCAAAAGATACATCCTAAATTATTATCCTTTATATACAAACACACAAAATATTTTATTTGATCACTAAATTTTAGTTTTATGCTGCAGAAGGCTTTGATGCAATTATAAATTTTAAGTAAGTCTGTGCTGGTTAAACTCCATTTAGCAAGCTGTCATATGTGGCTGAATTCTGAATCAAGTCATCTGGGTATGAATCCATCTGCTGATGCATGAACACATCTATTTTTAACTTCAATTGTCTAATGGGTGGCAGTGCTTGGCGTATTCAATTTTCTCAGTTTTTAATTCTCCATCTACCTACAATATCCATATTGAGATGACCTCACGTAGATTTGGGGAAATAAATCTACACAAAATTTCTCTTAGCACACTAAAATTAGGCTTTTTACAGAGATGTTTATTTAGCAAGTGAAGAAAAGTGGAGAAGGAATTTTAGCCTCAGGTAATTAGTAATTCAAAAGCTGGGAGGCTTGATTTTAATTATGGGTATATATATGTATACACACACACATACATACCACAGCTAAAGTTTATCTTTTGGCTAAAGTCCATCAATTCTTGACAAATCAGAACATTTTTCTTATGATGAAGTTATCATAAGCCCAACGTTTTATTTCCCAGGTGGTCGCTGCCTTCATGATGGACCGTTTGGTCTCAGCATTTGTGTGGCTTGTCAGAGTGCTAAGTTTGTGGTCCTGTTCCTTCTCTCTTAAGCTCACAGTAAGGAAAATTAAAACAAGGCATCAAAGAAGTAATCTAAAAGTGGCCAAAATGTCCTTAAGTATTTGACCTATAAAAATGATATATAATGCTTTAAAATTTACAAAATGCTTTTATGTATATTTTATCATTTAATCCTCAAAGCCCAAGGAGGCCAATGTTATTATTTATGTTTTAACATGAAAAGACTAAAGCTCAGGAAGTAAAACGACTTGCCCCAAATAATAAAGCCAGTAGGTACCAGAACCAAAAGGATAGGAGTCACAATTGGCAGATGACTTCAGCTGTGATCCAAATATAGGAACATTTTTCATTTTTTCTTAGTGGGTCATGGGTAAATACATTTTATAGAGAAAAGAGGGTCCAAAAACACAAATTCTGGAAATATTCAGTGAATAACTCTGAAAATACCTACAAAAATATTTCTAACAATTTTTAAAGAAGCTACTTTTCTTTCTACGTTGACAAGATACCTTGAAATAGAAAAGACTAGTTTTAAAATTGAGAGACAAAATAAACACTATTAATATTGACTTGCAAATATTTTACTTATGAATCCATGAGTCTGTTGTCATGCTAAATGTATTGTAGACTTATTACTATGCCAGGTGAGTAATTAAAGATAAAAATTAGACTGCTTCTATTACATTCCCTAAGATCCAAAATTATACATGCACGAGAAACCATTCTGTGTTGATCTCCAGTTGAAAATAGAAGCTGCCTAACTGAAACCAAGAGCCTTCCTAAACCAGTCCAGGACGTAGCGTACAGGAAAGGAACATCTGGTTCCACGTGCTGGTTTCCAGGGGCAAGGACAGTATTCTGGGGGAAGTGTTTAGGTGAGGAGAAACACCAAAAAAGCTCCAGAGGATAAGAACCACCCCATACACATGTGAACCGCAGGGAAAGCAAACAGTTGCTCGTCCAGCTGTGAGCACTGAGGACGAGACTAAGGAGCGGCACACTGACGGCCCTATGTCGAGAAGCACTGGTCCCATCACAGTCCTCTCATGTTGGATGGTCCTTGAAATCTGGCTAAGTCTAGAGCAGGGGACGAGTCATGGGGGCAGGGGCTTTTCAGCCTACTCCCCCATGCGTCCCTCCACCAGGTTCTATGGCATGTTACTGGTATGTCTCCCACTGTCTCTCCTTCCTGCTAAGAGTCCTGGCCGTGGTCCACGTTACTGACAGGAGGATACAATTCCCTCCAGTCTGGTGGGGCAGGAAAAAGGTCAAGACTCCAAAGCAGCCCAGGCTCACTCTGCCCTGGGGGCTGGTTCCTCCTCACCCACCTTGCTCAGGGGTCGGAGGTCTGGGGAATGCAGCAGCAGGGACAGCTAAGCACAGGCTGAGGGCAGAGTGACAGCAGCTGGGGCCGTAATCTCTTCCTCCCAATCCTTTGCTCCCACAGGCACAAAGTTAAGCTTTTTATTGGAATAACTCAAAGAAGGGGGCCCCAATTTACCTCATAGTAGGGGCGAAACCAACCCCACACTAACCTGGGGTAGGTGACACAACGGTATTTAGTGAAGACTCCAGACACGAGAGGCATCTCACTGAAGTACTAGCAGTGACCACTGCAAGAAATTCCAGGTAGTGTTCCAGGAAAGAGGAGTTTTGTCCAAATCCTAAGAGCTATCTTGGCTAGATCCACTCTGGCCCTGCACCTCCATTACCTGGTATGGGCCAGAGCTCAGAAGTGGGGCTGTGGCAGGGGAGGGTGTTGAGGAATCTCCTCCTGCTGCTCACTTCCTCCCTCCAGCTGCCTGCGTGACAGCAACGGACTGAAGTCAACTTATGTTCCAAATGCTCCAGGTTATCATAATGCCTTGTGTCACCAGGGGGAAAAAACTCCTAAACTGTAACCAGACCCACCCTCGCTGACTACAACTAAATCGCCACATTCAAACAATGCAGCTTGTTCTTCCTGTCCCGGTGGCGATCACCCATTAGCATTCTTCAGCTTTGGCAGGCCAAGAAATTGAAGCCTCTCCTAACGCCATCATCACAATTGCAAATGTATAAATTTGTGTAAATAGAATTGTTGGGAACTGTTTAAACATAATCTAGAGAAATGTCATTAAAACTATGCCTCAGGAAGGAAATCTGTCATCAATATCACGAGCTGTGCATCTCAAGTGAGTAAGTAGCTCAGATCAAATTATTCTCAGGAGATAATTTTAAGAACTCTCAGAAGAACTAGACATACACTAGTTTAATCCAAGCCCGATCAAAAAATAGCACTGAGGATGCTGGCTCAGAAGAGCAGTTTGGAACTGATGCTTTTGTTTTTGTTTGGATCTCATCTATTTGCATTATGAGAATTGGAAACAAATGGCATAAACCCTCGAAGGGCAGGGACCACACATAATCCATCTTTGTATCCTTCCCAGCTTAACTGTACCTCGCGAGAAAGTCATGTTCAAATGTTCACCAGATTAACTGGCTTTAGAGTTTTAGGTTCACACAGTTGACACAGTGCAGTTATCAGAATAGAACACCAAATGAAATCTACGTTGTCACCACAATTTAAAATGCCAGATAAATGCCAATCTCTACTAACTACAATAACCAAACTTCAAAGGGTCAACAAAGGAAACACGAACAGTCTGCCTGCCTGAAACTGGGCAGCAGATTGATGGGTAAACGTTAACTTTAAAGAGTCTTCCAAAATGCTGGTTGTTTAATTTCTGTGCCAGAAGATTTGAGTGCTCTTAAAATAGAGATATTGAAAATCTCAAAAGTGACATGCTGGTTTTTTCCCCCTATAAAAAGAGTTTTGAGGGACTTATTAATAAAAGGTCTGACGTTTCCAAATGTTAAGACTGGCTATCGTGTAAACGTATTATGTTAAACCTCTTGTTCTACTTGTACTTTCATAAGGCTTTACAAAGTTACATTCGAGTCCCAAACATACCTCATCGGCCAGCACACACATCATCTTGATCCGTTAACTTAGCTGCAGTTCTGATTTAACAACGGTTATTGGGGTTACTTCTGGGGTATGCAATACTGTTTGGGGTATGGGAGGGTGACTATTACTTTTTACTTCACGTAATTTTCAAATATTTTAAAAATAATTACTATTGTTTTCACTTTTTCAATTTAAAATAAGTTCTACAATTTCTCTCAGGGGATAAACTTACATTTCTTTTCTGAATTCTTCCATTTTTTGATTCTCTACTGTCAAGAGTTCTTTTGATTTGTTCAGCTCTTCCACATTTTTCAAGTTGTTTTCTTTAAGTGTGTCCAACTTTAAGACCAAGAGAAAAAAACTTGATGAAATTATTTCATTTTCCAATGACATGACTGGATAAATTATTCATGAAAATGTTTATTAAAAAGAAAGAGGAAATTAATCACTTGCAAAACAAAGAAAAGTCACCTGGGTGAAGAGATTACAAATGACAAATCTGTTATAAACTGTAAACCTCCTCCTTACACATTTAGTTCAGCATTTCCTGTACATCTGGCCAAAATGTCACACTAAACTGCTATTAATACATAAATTAAAACTGAAGTTTTCTTTCATCTTGTGTAAATTCTTAATATGTAATCACTGAACTTGCTATTCAATATGATCCATCTTAAAAAAACAAGACGTAAATTGCAAAGCAATGACATCAGCAGGAACTATTTTTTGTAATGAGAAGACACCCTTTTCCTTCCCTGTAGATTAGTAATCTAGGATACGATATTTTTCAATGTCAGTACCAGATTCACATAGTCCTCATTACAAAAATCATTTGAATCAAAATATTTGTAGGTTGAAAAACATTTAGTTATCCATCTGAGCTTGAATCTGAAGACGAAAAAGCCATGTCTTACGACTAAAGGGCACTCACACCCATTCAACCCCATTCACCTACCCACGGGGGACAGAGTTGGCCTAGGGCCTGGCCCCTGCTGGGAGGGCAGACGTGCTACTGGGATGAGTGGGGATGCCTGGAGGCACTGGCAGGTGGCTGGGGCTCTCGGTGCGCAGCCCCTACCAAGGACAGGCCTCTATGCCTCAAGTGTGCTCCTGGGCCGTGCTGGCTTTCTCGGCCTTATGTAGCAGTCTCCTTCGGCCGCGTCACATGCCACCAGTCAGGAGTCCTAGAAAGTGTCTTGCTAGTTTTAACACCATCACTTTCCTTATAATGCCCTCTAACATTCCAGATTTAGAGAACAATAAAAACAAAATATCACAATGGCTCCACGAAACAGTTCATCCAGTCTGGTATGCTGGCTGTAACAAAAGGGATATGTTAAGGAAGGAAACAGTTCTCTTTGATTCCATCCTCAAATGTTAGAGACATTCCCTAAAATCTTCTTATTTACTTTAGCCTTCTAATTTTGATTAATACCTATGATTTTTTTAATGCCTTTATATTTTTAGCTTGTCTTTTTTCTGTTAGGATTGTCAGTTCTATTAGATGAATGTATGTGAAGTTTGGTTATTTACCCTATAATTACCTCAAAATGTTCATGTCTTTATAGATTTTGATCTCTGTCCCTCCACAATGAGGAGGCCTGGCCTTCACAGTGGCTATTCAGCTTGGCCATCCCCTCCCCTTGCTTTCATTCCTTAATGTCTTACCTGCCTATTATTTTAAAAAGCATCTGAAGTTCTGCAGAACTTCCCATAGCCATTTCAGTGAGACAGTCTGCTTAGGATTTAGGGAACAGCTTTCCAAAGGAAAGTCGGGTTGGTATGAGCTGGGAGGGTGGGAGTAGAGGAATCACAGAAGGGTACAGAAGGAGAAATGCTACTTGTGGACAGAATCAGAATGTCTTGATGCCACAAATTTGTCCCAGCTCCAGAAGTGACTCATTCGAGATGACACAAAAGGAAATCAGTACCAAATTAGGCCAAGAAAAGACCTACATCAAACTCAGGGCCGAGGAATGGAATTTCATGGCTCGAAGTTGGGGAAGAGAAGAGAAAAACAATGTGTGTGATGTAAGATAAAAAATACAAAAACTAGAGGATGCCATCAGTACCTCCTCTCAGTAGGGCTGTCATTAAATAGCTATCTTAGAAAGCCACGCTGTTAAGGTTTCCCCTCGACGTGTCCTGGTTGATCCTACTGAGTAAGTAATGAAGTAATACACTTTATCTACTATCATCATGGCTCTGGTGTACACTCATCCAACCCACTATCATAGAGCAAACCTGGGCAAGGCCACATTTCAAAAAAATAAGCAATCCTGAGTTAACGATCAAACATTCCATGAAGCCGGTAACCTGTTCTTTGTACAAAAAGCCATTTAAATCTGATTACTTCATTCTGTAGTTTTGCATTTGTTTGCTTGGTGTCCTCCAAGGAGGCCAGCGTCTCGGTCTTCTCTTTGGTCATCTGTTCCATTATCTGCATGGCATCTTCCGCTGTCTGAGCAGCCTAAATACAAGGGAACACTGTGAGAAATGAGGACACCCCTCGCTGACACCGTTAGGTGACGATCAGGCTGTGCTGCTTAGTGTCTGTGTGGGTAGGGGATGCACACAGAGGGTGAGTCAGTCACCAACCCAGTGCTCAAACACCCAGATCAAGACACGAAAGGTCTTCACTCTGAAGTAGAACAAGGGAGCAGATCCTTTCGTGCCATTTCTCATTAAGTCAATTGTTATGCAATTTGCATATTTCCAGACTCTCTAAACCTAGACCTTTCAATGAAAGTTCCAAGTTACTTACACTGACAAGCATGCTCTCTTCATTCTGACTTGTATTTAAGAGACTGTTCAGTGATAATAAAGAGTAACATCCTTATATAGCTGAATTTCTCTGAATCATATAAGCTAAAAATACTCTTTGCTATTTCAAATTTGGGGCTTTTGAAATCATTCAAAATTTAGGTTGGGAATTTTTCAAATAAAAATAAAAATTATTTGGGCACTTCTAACATAAGGCTCAAGAGTCGAATGAGAAGCATTTAGTGGAGAAGTCTATGAGAGCAGATGAGAGTAATGAATATAAACATGGCTGTGAATAAAAAAGATGTATGCATATGGAGACTAATTCTTAGCTGCTAAATATCAAAAGTAACCATAAAAAGATTTAAAAATAATCATAAAAATACATTAAAATCTAGCTAGGCATGGTGGTGCACACCTGTAGTGCCAGCTACTTGGGAGGCTGAGACAGGTGGATTGCTTGAGCCCAGGAGTCTAGCCTGGGTAATATAGCGAGACCCCATTTTTAATAAAAAAGAAAATTAAAATCTTTTTAGGCACTTGCTTATAATTTCATTTGGTCTAGTAAAGTTTATGGGAATGCTGCATTATATCTATTCGATTACCAGCCATGAAGATTTCAATGGAATCTTCCAACTCCAAATGGACACAGTTAAATGGAATCTTCCAACTCCAAATGATGAACAGTAAAAGTCAAATAGATGATACTATATTCAGTATGTGCCCGTCTTACTATAGCTCTTAAGCCTTTAAGAACCACAGTTAATTTTTTCATGAAATTTCTCCTTAAATTAAAAAATAAATCCTTTTTATTCACAGTTTGCAATTTTTTCAAATGGGAAGAGACTACTACAATTAGATATTTAGTAAAGAATCTCCTTTTCGGACAGACCGTAATAAACAGCTTGAGACATCCAAGCAACTGATTTAATGGGGTGGATTTCCATAAGCAGAAATGAAGAAAAATCACCTAAGCCACTAGAGTTAGTGCACAGTGTTAGTAAGGAGTCCAGGTGCTCAAAACTTGAACCTCTCACTTTACCGTAAATGAATGAAGAGTCTCGAGCTCTCTAATTTTAAGGGTAAGCTTGCTCTTGTCTTTCCTCAAAGTACGGTTTTCAGTTTGACATTCTAGGAGGTTGGCTGAAATATGGCTGTTGGTTTTGGCCAACTGGCTGATTTCTTTCTGAAGGATGAAGTAACTTTCCGCCAGGTTCTCCTTCTCCTTCAGGAGCTGGTCCTTCTCCAGCATCATCTCTCTTTTCTCTACTAGGAGGTTCTTGTTGTCCTGTATCACCTGGGCTCTTTCAGCCAGGGTCACCTCATGGTTGAGCCGAAGGTCATCCAGAATCTTGGTGAGGCAGCTGTGCAGTTCCTGCAGTTCCAACTTGGATTTGGACAAGGAAGCAAAATCGCTCTTCAGAGTCTCTATATTGGCAGCGAGTTGAGCTGTTTCTGCATTCAAGAGTTCCTTTTCCTTAATTATCTCTACTACTTTTTGCTCCGATTTGGTCTTCTCTTGGATCAGCACAAACTTCTCAGACCGCAGCTCCTCAGTACACACTCTTAACTCCTCCACCTCCTGCTCCAGGAGCACCATTCTCCCCTGAAGTTTGTTTTTCTCACACAAGGATGACTCGTTCTCCTTCGCTCTCGCCTCTTGTTCCAGGATTAAGGACTGCCGCATTTCATGGATCTCCTCATTTAATTTCTGACACTCCTCTTGCAGGCTCAAGCCATCTCTCAACAAAATGTTCTTTTCAGAACAACAAGTCTTAAGTTCAACATTCAAACTCTCCTTTGCATGCAATATGTTAGTGTGTTCTTTTTCTAGATTCTTTTTGGCATTTTGTGCCTCTTTCAGCAACAAAGAGAGATCACACTTGCTGGCCGCTAGTTCTTGGTTTTCCTTTTTTCTCTCTTGAAGCTCCTTCTTCAGAGCATCAATATTACCAAGTAGTTTCATCTTCTCGTGCACAATGATTCTTCTGTTCGCAGACTCTTGATCATATTTCCTTTTAAGGTCTCCTATAGCTTTGATGGAATTTTCTCTCTCTGCAAGTAAATCTCCATTTTGCAATTCCAGTGCAGATTTTTCTTTCAAGAGACTATCCTGCTGCTTTTTAAGCTTAGTAAATTTCTGACAAACCATCTCCTTCTCAGAAGTTAGATAACCGATCTTCTTGTTCAGGCTCATCTCAATACGGGCAGCCTCATCTGAGCATTTGTTGAGTTTTTCAGTGATGATCCTATTTTCACTTAAAAGTTCTTCTTTTTCGGCCAAAAGTCTCCTCTCAGAGGCGGCCAGGGTTTCTTTCTCATGCAGAAGCTGGATGCACTCAGAGTCTGTGATTGCCCGACTGGCCTTAATTTCTTCCAGCAGCTTTGTGAGGCTCAAGTTTGTGGCCTGGAGTTGCACCGTCTCCAGCTCTGCCTTTCTCAGAGCTTTGCTGGCATCATCCAGCTGCTCATGGAGCCCACTGGCTTCCATGCGGAGCAGCTGTTGGACCTGGAGGGCGGCCTCCAGGTTGGCACGCAGCTTTTCTTGATCTTGAAGCAGCGTGTCCTTCTCCAACTGCAGATCTCGGTTGTTCTGAAGAAGATTATCTCGTTCTACCTTTAAGGCTACGCGCATGTTATCGAGACTTGACTGTTTCTCTAAAGCTGACTTTTTCTCTGCTGTGAGATCTTCGATCTCTTGTGCCAAGGTTTTCTGATCTTTGACTAGCTCCTCATAAGAGCTCTGAAGCTTCTGAATAATGTCATCCTTATCTTTAGCCAAGACAAGGTTTTCGGTAATAAGTTTCTTGATCTGATCCTCCAGGTGATCTTTTTCTTCCCGATCCTTCTTAGACTCAGCAATCAAAGTATCTTTACTGAACTGGAGCTCTTCAATAAGTGCCTGCATGTTCTCCTTGGAAGCTTGCAAAGAGTCATTTTCCATATTTATCTTCAAGAGTTCTTCCTGTGCAATATTGATTTCTTTAAGCCATTTCTCTCTCTCAACAGCCAAAGCTTCGTTATTGAGATGTTCCTGCTGATAAAGCTTTTTAGCATCTTGCTTTTCTTCTAAGACTTTCTCCTTTTCTAAATTAAGAGTTTCATTTATTGACCACAGTTTCTGTTGGTCTTCCTGAAGTAAAGTTATTTTGGCCTCCACCTCTATAAGCTTTGACAAAAGTGAACCTTTTTCTAACTTTAAATCATTTCCCTCCTGTGCAAGAAGCTGCTTCTCTGATTTCAGACCCCTCAGCTCTTCTGACATTAGTTCAATTTCTTTTTTGGCTGATGTTAACAGATAAGTTAGCGACTACAGAAACAAAAGATGGGAAGAATGGAAACAAAAATGAAATCAAGCAGACAAATGCAAGCCCAAATAATATAACCTAAATCATAAATGCTTAAAAATTTCTACAATAAACTTTATAGAAACTATCTGAATAACAGGAAAAAGAAACTAGGTAACAGAGCCCATAAAAAGATAATACAAAGCAAGCTTAGCTTTGTAAAGTGCTTATTTATCTATTAGCTTATTTTGTCTTTGAAACAACTTGTGAAATTATTCCTGGTAGCTGCCTAGAAGACAAAGACAGTAGTACGACTTTGACATCAGGGCATAAGATTCTTTCCTGCCATTCTAATTATCCATTTATTTTTAACGTAGAAAGGATTCATAGAAGAACTTTTTAAAACACAATTCAAAGAACTACAAAAAGTGAGTATGTTTTAACTAAAAAAAAAAGGAGAGGTATAAAAAGGGAAAATAAATTGTCTTTAAACCAAATGCAGGACCTTACTTACTAAAGGACAGTCACTGAGCTGAGAGTGAGTTAGTCCCAACATCACCCATAATTTATTTAAAAATACAGGCTAATTTATAGCCTTTGGTGACCAAAATGGGTAGATTTTTTTTAATTGTATTGATTTGCAAGATAATTTGACCACAGTGTCTATACTGGGGCTGTCCAGAAAATTCTGCAATGCTATAAATGTATAGTAGCCACTGACTACTGAGCACCTGAAATGTGGTGAGTGCAACTGATACAGTGTTTAATTTTATTAAAATGTAACAAATTTAAATTGTCTCACATGGCTGGTGGCTACTGTATTGGAGAGCACAGCTACAGACCACTGGCTCTTAAAATAGGGAACATGGAGGCTTTGTGGGCTCTATGAACCTCCTGAAATTGTATGTCAAACTTGTTGAGTGCATATGCAAACAATCCTAGGAAAACATCCTTAGGTTTCATCAGATCCTCCAGAGTCTACAACTCATTTCCACTGAAATCAGCTACGGACAACTTTAGAGGGGGAATAATCCTGGCATTTTAACCAAATGACCCTTGTATGAAATCAACAAACAAAATCAGTGAGGCCTTACACAACCTACTGGAATGCTGTAGCTTGGTCAGGTTGCAACATTTTAAAGGAAATACTAAAAAACTGGAGTGTGTCCAGGTAAAGGAAACCACAAAGACAAAAGATCTGGGAATTATATCCAGTGTTAAACGGCTCATAAAACTGGAGGTGTTTTCAGAGAGGAGGAAAGCCTTGACTGTCAGCAGGGGGAAGAGGCAGAATGTGGGCCCCTCACATGCCACATTATGTCACCGTCCACTTAGGAGGTTTTTAATGGGATTGGTTTCAAGTCCTACATATGCTCTTTTATAATTTCTATTAAACTCCTTTATAAACATTTCTCTAACACATTAAAAGTAAATAAAGACAAGTATTTACTTTTCTTTGAGCAATTAAAAAGTTAAATAGTAGTAGAAAGGTTGAATGTCATTAAGCTACCAGAGTCAAAAAAAATACACTGGGAGGCTGGGAGTGGTGGCTCACGCCAGTAATCCCACCACTCCGGGAGGCAGAGATAGGAAGATTGCTTGAGGCCAGGAGTTCGAGGACAGCCTAAGCAAGAGTAAGACCCCATCTCTACAAAAAATAGAAAAAATTAGCCAAGAGTGGTGGCACTCGTCTGCAGTCCCAGCTACTCGGGAGGCTGAAGCAGGAGAATTGCTGGAGCCCAGGAGTTTGAGGTGGCATCAGCTGTGACGATGCTACTGCACTCTAGCTGGGGCGACAGAGCGAGACTCTGTCACAGAAAAAAAATATATAATGTATATATATGACACAGATCCAATCCTGATACCATAAAATGAAATCAAATATATAGAGTTCTACTCTATCTACTAATAGGATGTTTCCTCACTACCCTCGAATCCAGCTTCCTTATAAATAAGCTTGCAGTGGCTTCCTGGGGACATAGAAAAGCCCTCCCTAGAGTTCTCAACTCTGTTCCTCCAACCAGGCTCTCTCCAGCCTTGATTCTCTACTTACTTGGGCTCTGCCTCTTGCTTTTCTGCAACACGTCTCTCCCAACCCTAGTGCAAGGTGGCAACAAGCACAGCCTAGATTAGAGGAACAAGCAGGCAGACAGAGTTCAGGCAACACGAGAATCTTTGTGACAGCTGGGGAACAAGCGGCATGGGGGTGATGGCTACACAGTACATTCAGGAGAAAGACCTGTAGCCATCATCCCCGAGAAGGAGCAGCAGCTGGCACAAAACGCTTGAAGCCACAGGAAATGTAATTTACCACCCTGCCACAGGCTCAGAAGGTTAACATTTGTAGAGGCCAACTCTGCGGCTGCTTTCTCAGCAGCCTTCCCACCTCGACGCAGAACTCGAGCAAGCTAGGATGCAATAGCAATAATTCTCTCCCACGACATACTTTGGCTTTGTCGGCTTGTTTTTTCAGTTCCTCCATCTCCTGCAACAAGCTGCTGTTCTCCTCTCGTGCAGCCTTCAGCTTATCCTCTGTGTCCAACAGCACCTTCTGTAGGTTCTGCAGGATTTCTTCGTGCTTGGTTTTTGTCTCAGAACTGGCTTCTTCATACCTGGCTTTCAGATCCTGACATTGGTTGTGGCTTGTTTCCACCTTCTTTTCCTGCAGAAACCCCGAATGAGAGAGTAAGTCATCTAGCCCGAGCTGCATCACCCCTGGGCTTCCCTGCCAGAGATTAGTCCCATTTATTCCCTCCTTACCAGGTCCAGCAGTTTCTTCTCCAGTTCTTTCTTTTCTTCCTGGTGCTTTTTAGCTGCTTCTTGCTGGCTCTGTTCAGCTTTGAGAGTTACTTCCCCGATACTTTTCTGCAGAAAACTTGTATTTTCGTTAGCCTTTGTAAGTTTCAGCTGTAATTCTTCTACACATCTAGAGCAAGTTTCAATACAAGGTGTCAGATTTTTCATAACAATGTTTTAAATTTAAGAATTCGATTAAAAACATACTATTGATAACAATTGTATTAATGATTATGAGACTTATGAGTAACATCTGAAATAGGCCAAAAAACATGACCTGCCTAAAGAATAAGTTTAACAGTTGTGATAGTTATCAATACACTATTTAGAGTAACAACTTCTATAATTGTGAAGGTTTCTTACTTTATGTCAATAAGGGAAAATGAGTGAAAAATAAACATATTAAAGGAAATGCATATTTAGAAAGTTTCAAACTTTAGCAGACTAGATTGCAAAGAAAATTCATTCCAGTGCCTCTTGAGAACAGAAGATACGAAAATGACAACGAACAACTTGAAGTTCTACCTTAAAAAGAACCATGTGGCCAAAGATATGTAAGAAACACGGGATGCTGACCTAGAGAACAGGCTATCAGAGAACACGGGAGGGAAACTCGGGGTCATCTCTGGCATTTATACCTATAAAACACCTATCGAAATGGAACTTCTAGAAGGCACCACAACCACCCGTGTGGCTATGCCTGCCTCACGGCAAGTTTGACCAAAGCTGCCCAACTGAGGCCTGGCCACCGATCACCCGTGACTCTGAACTGTGTGTGGGTGAACAGCTGGACGGAAATATGACTTTGCAAGTAGTAACACTTTAAGAAGCAGAATTCTAATGGTCCTAAAAAGTCCTATAAAAGTGTTTGTCTTATAAATGAAAACATCTGATTTTTATATGACTGCCCTTAAAATAAAAAAAATCAAAGCTACAGGAACCTAACAGAGCCAAGAACGGCTGTTAAGATAAAAGAAACTGCAGCGCTAAGGAAGTACAGTGTAGTAAGTGGGAACAGCAAGGGCTCTGGGACCAGAAGGCCCAGATCTGGAACCTCAGGCAAGTTACTTAACCCAGTAAGCCTCAGTTACTTTTTCTTTAAAATGGGAATAATGCTAAACTCACCTCATAGGATTACTGTGAGATCCGAAAATATGCTCCGCATAAAGCTTTTAGCATAGTGCCCGGCACAAAGTAAGCACTTAATAAATATCACTTATCATTACATTTAAATAAATTGAAAATATTTTTAACTACCTACAAACAATGGCACTAGAAAACTACTACTTTTTCTTCACAAGTCACCAAAAAATCTATAAATAATATTGTATTTCTTAACTCTGTCCTTCTTGACATGTCAGAATCATGAAACCCCTTTTAGAAAGTTAAACAGTTGACTCAAGGACACAATGAGGTATTAACAGAAAGAAACAGAGACAGGGAACTTTAGAACGTAACAATCCTGAATGTTTTGCCTCCCCTCTCGTGGAGACACTGCTACAGAGCCCCGCCTAATGTAGGCACGCTTATTAACACATTCGTGGGTACCTTTCTTTGAGACGTAACTCATCATTCATTTTTGTCAGCTGAGAAGAATTATCTCCTGACATCTTCATTATTTCTGCAATGTCGTTTTCCAGTTTTTCCTTTGCCTTTATCAACTGCTCTTCTCTTTCATCTCTCTCTCTAAATTTTGTCTCCATATCTAAACACATAGAGAAGAAAGAATCGCACTGCTGTGTTACAATTGACAAAAATTCATTGAGTGCATCCCTGCTCTGGTGGTATTTGCATATGGCAATCCCAGCCCTCATGAAAATCACATTCCAGCAAAGGCAACGGACAGACAATAAACAAGATAAAGAAAAGAAATAGTACAATAAATAGTGGTAAGCGCTAAGAGGAAAAATAAATTAAGGCAGGGAAAGGAGCTGGGAAGGAGGTGAAAATTGTAGATGGGGCCTCGCTAAGATGGTGACATTTGCGTGAAGGCTGAAGGAAGTGAGGGGAAAGGGGACAGTGGGCGCAAAGGCTCTAGGCAGGAACGCGTCCCACGTGTCCAAGTGCGAGTGAGGAGGCAACACGGTGGCAGCAAAGTGAGCAAGGGGAGGGTGGTCGAGATGAAATCCAAGGGGGAACGGGCCTGATCCTGGTAAGGACCACAGCTTTCGCTGGGGCGGACGGGAGCCGCTGGATGATCTTACACAAAGAAGCGACATGATCCGACTTCACTTTAAAAGGACCACTCTGGCTCCTGTGTTAAGAATGGACTGAAGTGGGCAAGGGCAGAAGCAGCGAGCCTGGGTGGTCAGCTGTCACCGTAATTCGGATGAAAGATGCTCATTGGCTTGGAGCAAGGACAGCAGAGGAAGTGGTGACAGGTGGTGGATTCTGGCTCTTTTGAAAACAGAGCAAAGAGGACTTGCTGAAGGTTACAGCTCTCAAAGAAGCATTTCATTATGTTCTATCACCACAATGTGTGAGGAGGTTACACCTGCACAGTAGATATGCTATGGAACATTCTACAGCTGTCTCAAATCCTGGGAAGCCAACTATATTTAATGTTTGGTAACCAGAGACATCTCTTACCTGCTAAATTTTCTCTGAGCTTCTCCAATTCAGAAGATAGCATGTTAAACTCTTCCTCCTTTTGGTGTAATTTACTTACAGTTTCTATTTAGGATAAAGTTAAAAGTTTAATATGTTTCATATTTAATAACCCATCTATAGCTTGGCTGTCTTATAACCCGATCAAATCATGTGCCTGTGAGATTTGAGAACACAGGACACTAAAAAGTCCCACTACAAATCACACCACCGTGCAGAACGCTGAAGCAGGGGTGCAGCCTTCTTTTGCCTCCCCAAATCTGTGCGCTGTTCTGTGCACTCCAGAGGCCAGCTCCAGTTTGAGAGTACGACATTCTCTAAAGCAATCTGCTCACACTTTAGTAAGACATACCTTGCATACTTCTCTGAGCAGAGACCATCTCCTCTGAAGCATCGGCAAACTTTTCTTTCTAAAGAAAAAGAATTGGATATTCAGAATAGAAAGATTTCAAATTATAAAAAGTTTCTATCAATTATAACTACGATACTATCAACTTTTTGCTGCTGGTCTTATTTCATTAAAACTAAACTAGCATACTTAAAACACGTAGGCACCAATTACTACCATATGTGCACAAACACATGAATGAGTGTGGTTTGCATATGTGCATGCGTGAGGTATGCATGTCTACCTGCGTGCACAGGTATGAATGTGCATACTTATGTGTGTGCATATGTATGTACACATGTGGCGTGTGTGCGTGCTCTATAATGTTGCTACTCGTCAAACAGCAGACCTTCACTTTAGGAATCTGCGTGAGACAGTGAACAGAGTTCTGAATTTTTTTTATTTCTGAGAGTGATCTGAGTGTCACATCTTGTATCTAGGTCTGTGTTAACTACTCTTTAAATTGAAAAGATCCATCCATCACTTACTGCTCAAGATCTTCTTTTCCAAACATTACAATTAAAAATCATTCTCCCGGTTGTCCTGAGATAAACTTCGAGCTAGCTACACCAAGAGAATTTTTAAATGAGTATTTCTAACTAACTAGGATTATAAAAAGATGGGCACATGAGCCACACGTCTATCAAAGCCCACAGGCTGCCCACCTGTGCTATTCCCAAAGCCAGACTCATGGTGGCATGTTTTCTCTTAAGAGTGTATGGAGGAATAACTTACTGAAGAGAGGGGGAAAAAAAAAAAAAGGCAAGGCATCTTAAACATTTAGGGAAGAAGGAAGAGAAATGATGTGGAACTCAAAATATCTTCTTAAAGGACACCAACTCACAAAATGGTGATTCCCAGGCCAACTTCTTCTGAAAATGTAGCTAAAATATTATATACCAGAACAGTCCAAAAGAACTCTCTACAATGATGGAAATGTTTCCTACTGTGCTGTGGCTAGTAGCCACATAGGGGTATCGAGCACTTAAAATGTAGCTAGTGTAACTGAGCAACTGAATCTTAAATTTTATTTAACTTTAATGCATTTAAATTTACATAGTCATATGTGGACAGCAGCTACCATACTGAAGAGCACGGCTATATACTTACCATTAAAAAAAAGTAGAATATTGTAATATTGGCACTTAGATAAGGAAAAAAAAAATCACACGCTTTTATTTACCACTGTTATTAGCACAGAAGTATAATAAATAGGGAACAGGAAGGTAGGTGAAAGGTCTGGGACAACTGATTCTTAGTAGCTACTGTTTCTCCCGTCTAGCTTCTCTGCAGGCCGACAACTCTCCCTTTCCATGATGTGTGGGTACCACTGGCACTATCCATGATTATAAGCCTTGTTTAAGGTCAAGTTTTTGGTGCAGGAGGAAGGAAGCAAGCTAAGAAAAGGTAAGAAAAAAACATGTCTTTCAACTTGGGACTAAGGAAAGAGAAAATATACAAAAGGAAAAGTAATTTCCTGAGGTAGGATAAACCTGAGTTATAAGAAATATTTCTTTGTATTCCTTCTATTAGACAGCACCCTGCCTCACCAACAGAGGGTGCTGATGACCAGGACAGCTGGGTGGCTTGCTGCCCCACGTAGCCACAAGGCAGATGGGAGAAGGCATAGTACAAGAACCTCGTTGTAAATGACACCTGATTGTATTCCAATGTGTCACTTGGAAGGTCCCTGTGTTTAGTGAAACTAAGTAATCAGTAACATTCCAAAGTAGTGCATTACCAGAGGCAAAGGGATAGATTAAAAAAAAAAAAACACAAAACAGTAATACCTACCTTAATTGCTATTTGGGTTTGATCTGATTCCCCTCAAGGTACAGTATTTAACAGCCAATAACTAACACACTAAGTCAACACTTTGAAGGAGAAGGGAAATAGCTGGAAAATTTCTCTCTTTATGGAGAATTATTTTAAAAACAGGAAATGGCCAGAAACCCTGAGATGCAGATTCCCAGTAGGTACTTACCAGAATCTGAAGTTCTTTTTCCAAAGCCTCTTTCACTTGACTGACTTCACTCAAATTTTCCTGAAGGTTAGTAAGCTTTACCTCTTTCCCCTGGAGCTCTTTGGTAATGCTACTAGCCTAACATACAGTTACATGGTATAGAAGCAAATGAACAAAAAGAAAACAAAAAAGAATGAGAAGGAAAAAATAAAATATAAAAAATTTATGAGAAACAAACAGAACAAAACTGAAAGGAATAAAAAGTTTTCTTTTTAAATTCTAAGAAACCAGTGACTTTTCAAACAATCAGTTCTGATTGTCTTAATGGCTATTTTAAATACCTCAGTTTGGAATATCAGCATGATCTGAAGCAGAAAGTGCAGATGCTTTCTTCCTAAATGAACTACTTGAGCCATTTCATTTACTGGACCTTAAAAACCTTAAGACAGGAACGATGGGCACATGTGGTCTATGTTATTTTCCGTAATTTTATATATGCTTAAATTATTTTGACATTAGAATAAAAGTAAAATTTAAAAATCTACTAGACAACAGTCATCAAAACTTGGCTTTCGTTAAATCTTGACGTAAAAAATGAACTAACCATTAGCTACATATTATCTTGTAATTGATTTTTGTGTATTGACCAGTACTTCAGAACCACATGAGGAGACTGGAGAAAAATTTCCTATATAACCAGTTTGTTATCTTCAACTACGGTCACGTAGTAATTTTTTGCTGTTTGTCTGTCCTCACCTCTCCCCATTTAACCCTCACAACCCTTCCTTCTTTGCCAATAGAGCAGCTTCTCCCGCAAAATGCTCAGAACATTCAGCATCAATATCAGCGCCTCAACTAGTGGCAGGACTGAGAAAGAATTCCTCGAACAATCCTTAAAAATGAAGATGACATTTAACAAGACTAGTTAGTAAGAAACGCAGCTGGCGAATGTTTCATATAATTTCCTATGCCTTGACCAAATGCACACTTGTGCAGTTTTTCCTCAAGAAAGCAAGAGACGGACTGTGTTCTCATTGTGCCATAGAATAAACACCAATGAGACACAAGCGACAATGCAAAGGGCACCAGGCTCTTAACCTCGGTTTTGTCGTGAATGTTATTTACCGTAGCACGTTCATTTACAAGAGTCAAGCAGCACTCAGAGTTCACATTCTGTTTTAGTACTTAACCCTACAGACAGGCAATGTGTCGCTTAGGGTCAGGGATATGATCCGAGAACTGCATTGTTAGGTGATTTTGTCACTGTGCAAACCACATAGAGTGTACTTACAAAAACCTAGATGGTGTAACCTACTACACACTTAGGCTAGACGGTGTGGCCTACTGCTCCTGGGCCACAAACTGTACAGCATGTTACTATACTGAATACTGTAGGCACCTGTAACACAATGGTAAGTATTTTTGTATCTAAACTAGAAAGCCTACAGTAAAAATACAATAATATAATCTCATGGGACCACCATTGTATAATACATGTGGGTCTGTCATGCAGCACGTGACTATATGTGGGCAGGAAAGGAGGACATAATCTTGTAAGTTTCCATCTTATCTGTTCACTCATTCACCTTAACACCATTGTCTTAGGGAGCTCTCTCTTATAAACAGAGACTGCAGACTGGAACTAAGCTTAAACAAGAGATCTTGGCATAGCCCAGGGTAAAGTAACAGACAAGGTACCCAGATAGTAGGCAACCGAAATGAATTTACGTGGCTGAGCCACACTTTTCTCTAATCTCCTCAGATGAAACCATACTCCAGAGATACTCAGAAGATATTAATACTATACTATACTCAACTAGGAGCATCAAGCAATTTGTTTTAATTGAATCAGGAATTTGGAAGATGAATTACCTGAACTCAAAAGTAACATAAATGCGAAATAAGGAAAACAAATGGAAAAAAAAAAAAAGATGGAGGATGTCAATACAAACCTTGCCACTTTCAGCATTCTTTTCAATCTCTAAATTTTTAATCTGTTTCTCAGCTGCCTCAAGCTGCTGTCTAAGTTTCTCGATTTCCGATTTACCTTCGGAACTGGCTTTCCGAAGGGCATCAAGATCCAAGAGCTTTTCTTCGGTAGCCTTGAGCTGTGATGTAAAATTATCAATAACCTTGGTTTGTTCATTGCATTTGGCTTGCAGTACCTCTAGTTCCTTTACCTTTATTTCGGCTTCCTGTAATTTGTTTAACGTGTCTTCCATTTCTACTAGATGCTGGTCTTCCGCTTTGTCCAGTTTCGACTTGATGGCTTCCAGACTGTTCTCCTTTTCTTTAATGACTTTCATCAGTTTAGCCCTGAGGGCTTCTATCTCTTTAGCATGAGCAGAACGTTCAGAGTCTTGTTGATTCTGCAAATTTTCTATTTCATGCTGGTAATCTAGTCTTACTTTCTCTATTTGCGTTTTTAACTCAGCAAATTCTGCTGCCTCCGTTCCAACCCCTTTGCTAAAGGACACCTTCAGCTCTTCCATCGCCTGCTGGTGGGATGCAATGGCCGTCTCCAGCTTGGACTTCCACAGAGCTATCACATCTGAATTCTCTTTGTTGGCATGATCAAGCTTGCTTTTCAATGACTCGTTTTCTTTGGAAAGCTTCTCCATGGCAGTATGAAGAGCCTTTATCTCCTTCTGATGAGTTTCTTCCTGGGCTCCAAAATGTTCTTTCAGAGAAGTTATTTCTCTCCGGTGGTCAGTATGGGTGACTTCTAACTTTTCTTGCAAAGAGCTTATCTCCTGCAAGAGGGAAAGCGACATATCCACATCCCCAGCAGGTTTATTGGACTCTAGCCTTCTTCGGAGCTCAGCTACTTCCTGTACTCTCAATGATAAGTCTTTCTCTAGCTCCATTATACGTGACTTTTCTGATACTGTAGCCACCTATTAACAGCAGTCCAGAAAAAAAAAAAGATTATTTAAATAATAAATTACTGGTGCTTTTCCTTAACCCTGAAGATATTTAATAACTACCTCATCTCAGGCAGCAGTCAAGCTGTTGCAAATGATTACAGGTTACTATATCTCTAACTGTGATAATGGCTTATGCCCAATTTTGGTAGCTCCAATTAAAAATTATAATCTTCAGCAAACTTCTACCATTTTGAGACACTAAAGGAATCTAAAGTCAATACTGAGTTTAACTCACCCCCAAAATACTTCTTTTTCCTCTAATGAAGCTTAAATCAAGGAAGTGTCCATTAATTGGTAAGTCAACAGAAACGGTAACTTTCAAAGTTCTCCTGACAGAAAGAATCTTTCTTATTTTGCCAGTTTTTTCTACCCCACTTCATCCAGGATGCATAAATGTTTATCTATCTGATGGGGCTGATCTTACAGACTGTGCTGCCACAGCCGCTATTAGCCACATAGGGCTAACTGAGCACTTGAAATGTGACTCATCTGAGCGAGATGTGTTGTAAGTGTAAAATACACATCAGATTTTGAAGACTTAGAAAAAATGAACATAAGTCATCTTGTTTCTATATTGATTATATGATAAAATAAGATTTTGGACATATCCATGTACATAAAATATATTATTAATTTCACCTGTAACTTACTAGTTAGTTAATGTGGGTAGCAGAAAATCGTAAGTTGTAGACATGTAGCTTGCATTACGCATATACTGGATGGCACTGGTATAAGAGATCTAAAATTACCTATCAAATGTTTCAAACACATCACCTATAAAGCCTCCATTATCAAGTGGATAATGAAGAGTTAACTTACTAACCTTTTTTAAAAAAGACAAAGTAAGAATGATTACTTACCTGCAATTATACGTAAGAATCTTACACTGAGGCCCCCTTTTGGATTTTATAATTCCATCAGCATTTTGATGTACACATCTTGTTCCCCTAACCCAGTGGTTCTCAGACATTACTATGCACACGAATCACTTGGAATGCACATCTAAAATGCAAGTTTCTAGCTACTCCCACATATTTTGATTCTATTTGAGCTCTGGGGTAGTACCGGGAATCTGCTCTTTTTGAATAAACACTCCAGGGCTAGGAAAAACACTTTCTTAACCTGCGTCTTTTCATTCTTAGAAAATTATTTCCCTCTGCTACCTGGTAGGCAGTCAGTTTAGGGAACAGAATATGTAGAAAATGGTAGCTTCAGGCATAAAAATTATTTGACTAACCTGGGAAATAGAAGGGAACACAAATAATTTAAAAACAGCAGTGAGTCCCAAATTGTAAGGATCAAAACTGAATTTAACACTCCTCTCCCACACTGCCTTTATTGGGACAGAAAATAACGGATATGTTTCTTCCATTTCCTCTGCCCACCTACAGGCTGTAATACCTACAAAGACTAAAACATCCTCAAGAGAAGAGGACAAGAAAGCACTTGGGTCTCCCAAACTGCATAATCTAGTCATTAAATATTTCAGAGTTGACATAATTGCTGTCCTTCGAGATTAGACATGCTTCAGGTTAAAGATGTTAATTCATTTACATACAATTTTCTGGGGAGAAAAGAGTCCAAGAATTTGTTACCTCAAAATAAGGTATGAAATATTAATAAACCCCAGGGCTGCAAAGTCTTTAGCATCAATAAATTAAATCCAACAGGGCAATAGTTCTTAGTTACAATTAACAGCCAAATGAAAAATAATGAAATGCAAATAATAATAATGTGATTATACTTTATTTGGTATTCTCATATAAAGTATAGCACTTCTATTTTTTTGTTTTATTTCCCAAAGTCTGCTCTCGGTGGAAACTACCTATGTGTCTGCCTCTCCCACTAGTGTGAGACCATAAATTAAGTCAGGAATCATTTCTTATTCCTTCTTATACCTCTACAGCACCAGGCACACTGTTTGTAAACTGGATTTATTGGCAAAAAGGAATTCTAAAGTGCTTCCTAAAAAGTAACATATGTGATATGAAACTTACGTGGGTCGTTGGTTATTTTCACATTTGGCAAACCAAGAGTGAGGATCAATGGAAGACACACCTTGTTATGGAAATATGTAAGCTTTCAACTGAAATATTTGGATAAACCATGCTGTAAACAGACGCCTTCTTACGCAGAGCACAAAGAAGGCATCGTTGTTGTTTGCTGACAAAATAAAGATATGGGAGAGGAGTTCAGAAGTAAAAAATATATATATCCTTACTTCAACAGCCAGTCACACCAAAGGACTCACTCTCATTAGTCCCTTTTATTTCTCAGGTCAGTTCTTCCGCTCTCAGGTAACAAAGAAACAGCACCAAATTACTAGTTTATTTTTTTTTTTGTCTTATCAAATACACAGGATAAATCTTTAGTGTTGAGGCTGAGAATATTTTCTTTCATCTTAAAAAATAAAAACTTATGACGTGGAGAAGGAAAATTACTCAATTGCCTAGATTTTTAGATCAATGATTTCTCATTGTATAAAAATTTCTATAAATACTAATAATTCAAAAAAAAATCAGGATATCAAATTTGATCAGGGACAGAGTAATTTTAGAAATTTTAAAGGTAAGAATCTGGGCAATTTAGCTATTGACAGACAAATTCATGATTTAAAGGTATACATGAATATATATTTTTATATGTGTATGACTCTGATTATTTCTTAAATCTTTTAGCATAAAACTACTTCCATAATAGACAGACTCCATTCTGTGCTGGTTAAGAGCAAAGACTCTGGAGCCAAATGGCCCTGATGCAAATCCTGCCTCCACTATTACCATTAGCTGTACGACCTCAGGCAAATTATTTCCCCTCTCTGTGCTTTAGTGTTCTTGTCTGTAAAATGGGAACAATAATACTCCCTATCTCCTATGGTTGTGGTGAGACTGAATACTACTTGTAAAGCACTTAGAATAGTGCCTGGCACAAAGTAAGCACTATATAGGTGCTTTAATATATAAATAAACTAAGGCATGACTGATGCACTGGCTCCAAGGGCCAAACACAGTAAGCTGGAGACAGTAAGAAGCCATTCTGTTGCCAACACACGTTCCTTCCTGACTACTAGATTTTAATCTCCTCGGTAACAGAAAGGAGGGAGGTGCAAAAAGAGATCAACTACCAAGAAAAAAAGATAACTGGGGTAAAAGTCCTTAACTCTCATTAAAAAGAGCCAGTGTTTCCATTTCCTTCCCCCACGAGGCCAGGGAAGAGGCAGGAAAAGAGAGCTAAAGTATTAATGAAATAAAAAAATTATTGAAAAAATCCAACAACTAGGAATATGAGAACAAGAGGACAATTGACTGCTTGTGGCAAACCAGAGAAATGTATTTCAAGGTATTAATACAAAGAACTTCAAATACAGTTATACCCATCAGTTTTTATGGGTGTAAAGTTTCTGATACAATTTTGGTCGAGTAAACCAAAGGAGTCAGTCTTTACTTTTGACAAAAGATTTAACATAAAACACCTGTGCCTACCCATCAGCATAAGCTCAAGAACATCTGAACAGCATCAAGACCAAACTCGGTTGAACCACTGGGTCAAGGCTCAGGCCAGCCACCATGTACGTCACCCGCGGTGTCCACACTCACACGCATGGGTCTGCTTCATGAAATAGTGAAAACCATTACCCTAGTGTCTTCTAACTCCCTCTGGAGTTTGTCAGCTTTGGTCTTTTCAAAGAGCAGGCTCTGTTCAAGCTCCTTAATGCGGGCATGCTCCAGTTTGGTCTGCGTCTGTTAGTAAAAAGGAAGAGGAAGAGAACACAACAGTGCCACCATGACATGCCAGCACGAAAGGAGAGAGCGCGGCATGCAGGCTGAGCCACCAGTACCTTCCGCCAAAGGATGAACAAAAAGGGTGATGGAGAAGGGGAGAGGATGGAATGAGATGAGGAGGCTGGGTGAGGATGAGCACTATGGACAAAAGGGTGGTGGTGGGCACGGGACATGAGCTGGTCTCTCCGGAAACAAAAAATAGAAAATGCATGAGGCAAGATGAAGTGTCAGATGCATGCAGCCAAATATAAGTTATATTGATAAGTGAAGTTTATCAGCACAAATTAGAAAAGTTAATATCCCTCTAAACTATCACTTTCCCTCCTCCCCATGATGGCTACTTGACATTAATGTGTATGTAACTGACTCAATGGCTTCAAAAAGTAGATTAACCCTCAGAATGGTCATCACTACCACTTAAACATGAAAGAGATAATGTTGTAAACCTTAAAGTGTTCTCTAAATCCTTTGAGCAGATCCTTGCATTTTGGCATATAATTTAACATGAAAAAGGGTCAAGTAATAACACTAATAAAGGGAATCCAGAAACTAGAGCCTAGGAAATCACACCAGGGGTCTTTCCAGAAATGGGTGGGAAGGGTATGAGTCAGATTCTCAGCAGCATTCTCATGTACGACAGGTCGGGAGCCGTGGAAACTCTAATTTCCTTCCAACAGTGGATTTCCCAAAAGCTATTCGTCTTCAGGGGGTAAGAAAGGAATCGAAATTACAAAGAGAAAATTCGGTAATAATTATCCTCCACAGCCCCCATCTCTGAAGCAGACCAATTAAGAGGCTCAGACCAGGAGAAAAGTTTAGCTCAAGCTGATAAGGGGCTTATTATTTTTATCCCTAGATGAGGTCATTTTTATCAGCTCAGAGGGAAGAAAGCTGAGAAATGGTGACTCAACACTAAGGCATGAGTGAACTCAAGCACAAAGAGCTGGTGGGATCCTAACGTGACCAGAGCCTCCAAGATCTCACAGATATTCTGCGCACCTCATCACCACGTCCTCAGGTGTCACCTGATGAGGAATCCAGAGGGCAATCTCATTCTAAGAGGTCTAAGTGCAGCAGAATCTTAACCAATCTGAAATAATCTAGGGATCCAAATGTACCTTTCCCCCCACCCACCTCTCCTAGCCAAGAGGTTATCAGTTATCAGAATGACAAAACTATTGACAGGGCAGCTCTCAGCAGCTGCT
Source organism: Indri indri (assembly GCA_004363605.1). Classification (NCBI taxonomy): domain Eukaryota; kingdom Metazoa; phylum Chordata; class Mammalia; order Primates; family Indriidae; genus Indri; species Indri indri. The sequence continues at coordinate 57,332 of RJWJ010000978.1, read as the reverse complement.
AGTTACTTGTATTAATTTAAATATTTTGTGGTTCTAAATGACCTATCAGTCTGGACAATTATGGGCAATGAAAAAATGACAACAGACTGTAAACAAAGTGAACAGAGTAGTACAGAACTTGAGTAGAAGGTGGAAAGTAAAAATAAAGGTTATAAACATCTTCACTCACTCTAGTGGTACTCAGGGGACTGCAATGCATTCAAGAGGTCACTTTGCTTGTGAACCAGGTAAACAGAAACCATCAAGGGACATTTAAAAGGTGAATGAAAAAATTTCTTAAAACTTCTTCATCTATTTCAGCTCTTTACATTCCATGAAAATCATGAGATAAAATTCAAAACCTAATTGTCTGGATAGTCCCCTTGGTCCGTATGTGCCTTAGACAGAACGTTCAATTTTACCTGCTTTTACAAAAGAAGAATCTAATCCAGATCTACATATCGAGGTCACAGCCTCAGGAACTGAAATCCAAAAAATACAGTGATAGAAAAAGGCAAAAGGTAACAGAACCTTTCTTCTCTTGACACTGTTAAGTGTCCTCTGGGTGAAAGGTCGCTACTTCCAGATAAAAAGCAAACATACATTTAATGTGACCTCCTCTCCATTCAGAGATCTTCCAGATGAGCACAGCTAATGCCTCCTTACTGATGGGTACATACACAATTTATCTGGCCTCTACAGTGGCATCTGATCAGTTAGCAGCAAGGGAACTAGTGATCCACTTCCAGGCCACAGCACATAGTAAAAATGTGACACCAAACAGGACAACTCTCCTTTTTAAATTATTTCTTTCTTAAATAAGACACAGAGTATCCCAAGAGGAAAGTCCTGGGACAGGGGACTGAGAAGGAAAGCGGAGGCTTTGCAAGAAGCGTACAAGAGAGGCAGGAGGGAGATCCCATGCAGACTGACACCAGATGCAGCGCGAGCCTGTTTTGGAAGGAGAGGAGAGACCCAGATCACTGAAGTAGCTTCACAGAAAGGAACCCTTCAGAATGAAGACCTTTCAAAAAGTCCAGTCTTGAGTTGTCTATTTCAGCTGCCAGGAGGCGGTAGGAAGAAAAGGAGTTCTTTGTTTTAATGTCATTCTCTTGTGGTAGTAAATCAAAGCAAAAAGCTGTCAGGTTCTTTTCAATCAGAGTCACAGCTGGCAGGGTACGCCAAGCAGCAGTGCTCTGGAGGCCACTTCGGGAAGATTCGTATTGGGTGTCTGATCTTAATCAGAGGAAGGAAGATAAAGAAAACACTTACACGCCTAGCAGCGCTGCTACTAGAAAAATCTCACTTCAATAATAATAAATGTAAAAACACACAGTGTCTTCATTGAACAACATCTGCCTCCAGTTTCACAAACTAGGGAAAATACTGTATCAGCAAAGGGCAGTTTGAACGTCGTGTCAGCGGCACTGGCAGGCACTGGCCAGCAGGGGGCATGCATGGGAAAGGCAGCCAGTCAGAGCCGGGAGTCTCACAATTGCCTTTTCTCTCGTGGGAAGTACAACCAGCAGCCTGAGAAACCTCCCCAGATTTCCTACCACTCTGCATCCAGTATGTTTTATGCTTCAGTCAGCTATCGTCTCTTTTGGAATAATTCCAAAATTAGAAGACATTGTGAATTAGGTGAAGAAGGCCAGGCCTCCAGACAAAAAAACTTCTTTTTCCTTTTTGGTAACATTCTTTATAAAGCAAACATTTGCCTATTCATTAAACAAATGAATTTACAGAGCTTAGTCATTACATACAGTTTCTTCAGGATACAAATGTGATTGCTTTGAAAGCCACATGCACAGAAATATTAAGGTCAATGTCCCAAGGTCAGATTATGCCGTTAGTATTTGAGTGTATCAATAAGCATTTTAATCTGTAATCAATCTGTGTTAACAAGGGAAATATCCACACAGTTAAGTGCCCTCTTACATTCTCAGGATCTTCAGAAATCTGGCTCTTTTGCTATCAGTAAAAAAATAAAAAAATTAAACAACAACAAAAAAGAGATTTAACTAAGGTTTCACTATGTGTTAGGGTTTCAAGATAACTTTATTTGATTAATTTCAAGTAAGTTTATCAGACAGACTCTGCTAGCCTAGTGCTGATGTAAATATTTTAACTTGACCCTCCCCAAACACCGCAGGCTGTATTTCATATGAATTAGATGATGATATGAAACTTCTAATGAGACTTTGGGTGTTTGTAAATGGATGAGAACAACACAAAAGTCAACTAAAGGATTGTGACTGCGTGTGAAATGAGTGAAGAAGGTATCTATTAAATTGTTAATGAACCATTACATTCTGGGCCCTACAAAATGAGAAGTCAGAAAATGTTCCCCTTACTCCTTGTAAAGACTGTAAAAATGTTCATTTCCAAAGAAATCAGAGTTCCTGTTTGGAAGGACATGGTGTGGGCAGCCAACAGACTAAAATTGTAATGGCAGCATAAAATGTATATTTGGGGAAATGCACAGACAAGTGCAATTTTTACTAAAAAACCAAAAATCTGAAAAATTTTAAAACATTAATATATATTTTAATCGTACATCTAGCAATGGCTTGAAACCAACAAAACCATTTAATTGTGTCTAATTAAAAAACTAATATGAATAGTTGTTAAGAAGAGACAAGAAACCTGACACTAAAGCAAACTCTATGAACTTTAAACATGCCATGGAAATAAAAGAAGTTGAAATATAAATTGCTCTTGTTTTTTGTTCTGGTAATTACTTTTTAAAAAAATTAACTATGAGAAACTATAATTTGTTCCTTCTGTAGGGTTATAAAAGAATCTGTGTGGCTCAACTGAAAAGGAAAGAGCTTTGTTACAGATTATGATGATGAAATAAAAAATGCTCTTTAAAATGCCGTTGTTAATAATCAGAGGAACATATACAGTCTCACTTAGGACTGCTTTAAATTGAGGACACACTGCCAGATTTATGACTTGATTAAATCTAACTCATGGTGTTGAATTTTGAAGCATGAGAAGAGTAATGAGAATTTTCCTCGGCCACAGGAGGTGGGACACCACAGTCACAGGCCCAAGGGCTGGCATCATCACCGTAAAGCCACACCCACAACCCAGTGTGGCCAGAGAGGGTGGGGTTCCTGCCATTCCCTCAGTTGAGTGTTCTGGCCACACGTGTCAGTTGGCACAGTTACTTCACCCATGTTTCTGAATACTGGTACCCATAAAAGCTTTGGAGAGCTGGAGGACATTTTACCTCAAGATCGCCTTTGGTAATTGACTCTTCTTCAACCCGGAACTGAAGGTCCTCAACCTTCCTGTAGAATAAAACCAAAACAAAGCACTTAAGAAAGTAATTATTTCCTTACCCCGCACCGCCCCTTCCTCCCCTCCCGCCACCCCCCGCCAAAAAATAATCTGTAATCAATACCCTGGTGAATTCAGCAGATGGTAGGAAAAAAATGGCTTAGAGATATGGAAAATTTTTAAAAGCATCTTTAGGCCTCTGATTTATAAATCTAAGATCTGTACTCTAATTATTTAGGAAATGCCAAAGTTTTATCCAGGTACTAATTCCAGAAGGCATGAGGTAAGAGTTTAGAAAAATCAACTGGTTCTCTTGGTCACGGACACTATTGTGGATCTAATCAAGGTAAGACAAGTGAAAAGAAAATGATCACCACAAAAATAATTTTGAGATTTCAAGTCTAGAATTTCTATTTTCCAATAGAAGAATATAGGGGAGATTAGCCGAGAAAACAAATCTCTCCTTGTATCACCCCACATCAGATATTTTAGGGTGAGGTTGGCAGGCTTCTTACACACAGACCCCCAATCTCAAAGGCTTTGGGACAATACCAGAACCTGCTCCAAGACTGGGAGCACAGGACTGTGAATGATTTGGGGGAGAAGCAAAGATCCTATTTCTTTGATTCTAAATGCACGTTTTTCTCGCATTTTAAAATCTCTGATATTGGGTGTGGGTTTCAATCAATGCCATCACAAAGTCAATTAAATATAATGACATTCTGAGGATTTACAAATTCCAGGTAACGACCATATTGTGAACCTTTAAGAGATGGAAAGAAAGGTGGACAAAGTTCATAACCTACATGTGAAGTAAAACAAAACAAAACCCTTCAAACTCACCAGCATTTCTAGTAAAATTCAGAATAAAGAATCCTAGTGAGTTAAATAAGAAATATCATCATAGGTTAAAGGCCTCAAGCTCATGTGAGAGCTGGGAGATTTGTCTACTGCTTGGCCATCTGCAAAGAGCCAATTTAAGAACAGAGGCAAATGGAAGGGTGCCATAGCATTCAGAAGGGTCTAGAAAGGTCTATCTTTTTAAATGCAAGGAGAATTTCTCATGTACAGTGTGTCTCTCTCCAGTGAGAAAGTAACATTCTTGGTAAGAGACAGTATTGTACCCTCACTGTGCCAGCTCAATACAACACTGCTTATGACTTTCCTGAGCACATAGTAATACTAGATTATCACTGAATTAAGTTGCTGTCCTCAGAAATGACATAAGACGGCATTAAATCCAACAGAGGACAAACTTCCTATAACCCAGAGATGTCTGGTTTCCATGCAGACTTTTTTAGAGATCTTGTTTGTTCACAGCCTTGAGAAACTTCCTTTTATAAGAGCCAAACTTGACTTCTCTCACACCATTTAGCATTTGATCTCATACTGATAATTCTTGAATTGTTTCACGTGTGAGAATTTTGTTTTACTAATAAGGTACTGAGTTCTCAAGGACAGGGACCTTATTATCACCCACCAGACAGGATACAATTTCATAAATACTCGGTAACTTGGGCCTAGAATATCCTCTCCCCAGGAATGACTCCAGGTAAAAACTAGGTTGGGATTACCTCCACGATACTAACTAAAGCTATCCTCAAGAGGACGTTTGGCATTTACTGTTAAATTAATCAGGCCATGTTTAATGATTCCAAACTTGCTGAAAAAAGTCAAATCAAAGCAAGCCCTCTTCACACAGTATGAAGAGTTCAATTTCTGCTAAACACATAATCATTGCTTTGGTTCTAAGGGTTCACACCAATAAGTTTAATAGGAATTTTTTTCCTAAGATCATTTAAAAGGAAAAAGCCACACTTGCACTCTGGAACAGTTTGAGGTCACCTTTTCTCCTCTTCAAGTTGGTTGAGAAGCTCCACCTTCTCCCTGTCAGCAGCTTCCACCATTGTTCGCAGCTGGTCCATCTTGGCCTCCAATTCCAGGACATGCTGGGGAAGGCAAGGATGTCAGTGAGTGGCCTCTTCCTGACCTGGATACGGGCCCAGGGATACCTCCAAAGAGCTACAGGTAACTGTTACCATGGTGGGCGGGCATTGCCCTAAAACCTCGTCACATTAAAATGCTTTCTATTTTAATGGGTTACTCTCAGGAGCTTTCCTAGAAGCTAGATGATGAAAAATCACACCATTAAAGCAACAGAGGGCAATGTTACAACAACTCTCATCTTTTTTGAAGCTGAAACACATACAAAGTATAATCTACAAACAGGTAATCACTGGTAAGGTCCTAAGAAACAAGCTGGCCTAACATAGACAGGCCGAAAGACCTGGACGTAAAGACCAAAGACTAAGGTAGAATCAAGAAGAACAAAACTTCATCTGTATGATGATGGAAACAGGTGCCCCAGGTCACAGCTTTCAAACAAGCTCAGAAAAGAAATGTACACTCATTTCCGGTGCTCTCCAGACTAGCTCCTTGGCACCAAGCACCGGGCATGCCCCTGGGCCTCCTCACTCAATTTAGAAACCATCACCATCTCCACAACAAGGTCAGCACCAGACTTCACCTGGTCGTGTCCGTCCCGGGCCAGAGCTAGCTCCTGCTCTATCTCCCCCACGTGGCTCGTGGCCTTGGCCACCTCCGCCCTCTCTAGATCCCGTTCAGCCAGCAGCTGCTCAATGTGCTGCTGCTTCTCCTTCAGGGCCTCCTGGAGGGCAGTGGTGCCGGAGATCTTCCTGGCGTAACGGGAGGAGGTTTCAGTCAACTGCAAAGGAAAGTTAAAGAAGTGAAGGGCGATGGTGCAGTCAGGGAAGCAGGGACGTAGCGCCGCATGCATGGCGGGCACCTCCTCAGCAAAGCAAGAGCTGCTCCAGCTCACAGGCTGGCACGGATTAGGACAGGCTTTTCATCAAAAAAACAAGACAATGTGTTCCTTCTGCCTATAAATCTCACAAAGAACACATCAATGCAAGAGGTCACAGACCAATTGGGAAGGTGTTCGGAAGGAGAGTGAGTGGCTCAAATCCTAAGTACCCTGAGCTCAGCTGACAGGGCCACGTAGCCATCTAGAAAAATTCCACAGAACCCATTTAACAAGTTTCTCTACACTCCATTTCAGCCCGAGCTTAATAGTTATCTTCTTGTTATGACATTTTGGCCAATCTTTTGATCCCTACACTTGAGTTTGACACTTTTTTAAAGCTTTCTAAGCTTCTAAATACCATTAAGTAATGAAGTATTAGCCCTTGGAGTCACAAACTTTCCTGCAATTGATTAAACAGTTGGCGCTTTACCAGGATTTCCTCCATCTTTCTTTGAAAATGAAAGGCACCGAGGATCTCGCCCAGGAATCCAGCTTCAGGGCCTGAACCCCAATCATCACAGATTTATAAAGATTGAGAGGAAAACTGTATCTGCCTTCAAAAGTGTGTGTGAGTGAGTGAGTGTGCACATGTACAGACACACACAAAAGAAAGGAAGAAAAAGATGAGGAGAGAGAAAAACAGAAGGGAAAGAGAAATTGTGGAGAAAGAAGTAAGGAGGAAGGTGAAAGGAGAGAGAAAAAAATGGAGGGAGGAGAGAGGAAAACGACGAAGGGAAGCGGAGACAGGGCCGGGGGTCAGGGCAGTGCAGAAAGTGTGCGCAGTTCCTCATCCATTCGTCTTTGCTGTTTCACACACCCAACCCCGCCACCTTGAGGCTAACAATCACGTAAAGAGCCAGAGAAAAACCACCTTCTGTTAAACATGAACAGGTAACTGGGCAAAAGCTGAGTAATGTTCTTCCAAGCGAGGCTCCAGAGGCTGGGAGGTAGGTAAGTGAGGCCTCATCCTTTGGCAAGCGCTGCCCAAGGCTGTTTACTTGGCCACTGCTGCCTCCGGATCACTTCAGCCTTTACTTCACCTTCCGCAACCAAAGCTCCACTCGGCACCTGAAGGCTCTTCTCTTAGTCTCTCTGAGCCCTCGAGGCAGGATGCACAGGACACAGACTTACAGTGAGAATCTCTCATCAATTAAAGATTTGGCAATTTGGTGACTATGAGACAGAAAGAATCCAATCAAACCCAAATTGCCCTTTGCTATCTTATTTAGTGAAATTTCTTTAATTATTTAAGCGTATTTGGGGGAAACTCTTCTTCTAACCATTTGACCCTTACGTCTCAATTTCATTATATGGTTAAATTATACTTTCTCTTACTAACATTTCTTCCTTAATACATTAAATGTGAGGGTCCCACACCCTGTGCAGAGATGCCCCAGGGTGAAGCACCAGACTCACAGGGGCACTGTGAGATGTTTTAAAATTTCAAGAGAGGCTGGGCATGGCGGCTCACACCTGTAATCCCAGCACTCTGGGAGGCCGAGGTGGGAGGATCGTTGGAGCTCAGGAGTTTGAGACCAGCCTGAGCAAAAGCAAGACTCCGTCTCTACTAAAAAAAAAAAAAAAAATAGAAATAAATTAGCTGGACAATGAAAAACACATAGGAAAAAAAATTAGCCAGGCATGGTGGCACATGCCGCTAGTCCCAGCTACTGGGGAGACTGAGCCAGAAGGATCGCTCAAGCCCAGGAGTTTGAGGTTGCTGTGAGCTGGGCTGCTGCCACAGCACTCTAGCCCGGGCAACAGAGTGAGACTCTGCCTAAAAAAAAAAAAAAAAAAAAAAAAAATTTCAAGGGACACACAGGAACATCTGTTGGACACCAAGCAAACTACCAGTTCAAGGCAATTCAATATTAGATTGTACTACATTCCTTTCAATATCATCATGTCTTCACAAAGTTGGGCTTTGGCTACTGCTGCGACACAAGTACTGTGCAAAAGTCAGTGTGGCACAGGAAATGAGGCTGGCGGTGACGAATACAACTGCAAGGTTTGACGAGATGTGCAGTGCCCAACAGGAGCATGTACACTGTAACAGTGGATTCATTGTGATTACTGAAGAATGAATAAGAAATATTTTTTCTTTCAATTTATGTTTTTCTGGGACAGAAATACATCTCTGAGCAATATCTGAAATCGCACTTTCAATTCTATTTCTTCTATGTCCTTGTTGTATTCTTTTATAGTGATTTTTGGTTTAGAAAACTGTAGTTACCCCACAATAAAGACACATAAAAATAAGCAGTCTCACAAGGCAAGGAGACTCATCTCTCTCTTGTCCATTTTCTTGATTGAAAGAGGTGATGAATCAGAAGTGGCCTGAAAAGTAAGAGTCGAGAGCTCGGTGGGAGCAGGGAGAGCTTGGTATTTCCCAAAGAAATGGACACTTATAATTACAAGGTGATAAAAATTACTCAAGAAAGAATTCCTAATCTGGAGTAGACACTTCCATGGAATTGTTCCTAGAATAGCAAAGTAGACAGGATGTCAATACTAAAGCTTGCTGACCCACTCTGAACAAGGCTTTGTCCAAAAAAAGGAGTTTGGATTTTTTCACCTCTGTTTCATTGTTCTTGTCACATTTTTCTCATAAAAGTAATTTTGCTGTTGAAGATGCAGACTTTCTTTTCACATGCAAACTGAAAAAGTCTGGGCGGTATTTATTTTACCTGAATATAAGGAAACGAAAATCCACTGGCTGGCAGAAGAGCACAACCCCCACTGAAAGGTCCCACCAGCCTGCGTTCCTTTCCCTGCCGGACAACAGAAGAGCAGGCAGAACGAGACCAAGGGCTGACCACCCTACTCCCCGCGACACCACTGAACGTTCTGACTCCTGTCTGCTGTTCGCCATCACAAAGCGGAGATCTGTATTCAGTCTGGAGTAGAATCTTACGCTGCCAATTCTAATTTAAACAGCATCTGCCTCACATCACATAAATAAACTTAAGGACAGGGCTTTTGACCCTAATAAAATACCCCATTAACAAATAGAATGAGGAGTTGCCAATTTTAATTCTGATGATTCTATTTTCACTGCTCTAAATGGGAAAAAGAGGGAGAACAGAAGAGGGACCAGTGGAGATGAAAAGAAGAAACGAAACAAAACAAAACACGGCTTTTCCTCGTATCCTTCTCCAGTTCCAGAAGTTCCCTTCTTCCCACCACAAAGAAATGATAAATGTTTGACATGATGGATATGCTGGTTGCCCTGATCCGATCACTACATATTATACGTATGGCAACATCACTGTGTACCCCATGAATATGTACAATTATTATTTGTCAATTTAAAAAATGTTTAAAAATAAAATTAAAAGAAGTTTCTTTTTGTGTCCAATGGCCCAAGTCAGGAATGCTCCACACATTAACTGCTTTCAGTAGGCGAGACTGTATTAACACAACATTCTAAGAACACACCTTTACTCAAAATACTTTAGTTCCCAAAATTGTTTGAAGTCAAAGGTATTGGAGGAAAGGGATCCCTCCAATTTTCCTGTCATTTTTGGTCTAAAATAATTTCAGAGAAAAGAATTCATCCCATATGTTAGGCTAACCAGTAGTTACTACAGATTCACCAAGAACTGGTACATATTTTAGCCTTTAAAGCTCTGAAAAGGTCGATTAAAACCCCTTCCTTATTTCAGAAATTGTATTCTTGCTGGAGTTCTATTTTTCAAAACGTACTTGCAAGAACTTTCACAGCAAGCTATGAGCAACATTTAGCACAAGGACAAGCAAAGCAGGTGCGCTGACAGCGGGAATTTGTCACGCCTGGGAAGTAGAGGCGGGTAATGAGGAAAGGGCAGCTTACTAGTCCTGTCCGGCTGGGCTTGCTGCTCACAGAGGAGGCCACCGAGCTCATGGAGCTGAGGGAGGAGGCGGAAGGGCTTCGCTTCATGCTGGCAGGCGTGGTGGCCATCACTCGCCTCACTGCGGCAGCCTTGGCTTTGGCTGGCGTAGTGGAAGGGAAGCCAATCTTGGTCACTTTGTGGACAGGAGCGAACAAGCCATATTTGGGTTGACACTGAAAATACCTTTAGAGAACAATAAGAGTATAAGAAAAACCAAAAGAATTACAAGAAATAACAACTATAACCAAAGGCTCTCCCAACCTGCAACTGGTTTGCTGGGAGGGAACTCGACCGCCAAGCTAGGGCTATGCACCAGCATGGAACATTGACATGCATGGAGGCTGATAAATAACCTCAATGATGTTTCAGAAAACACACTAACAACAGTATGATACGCAGAGTCGGATTGCTCATTTGTTGCTGAGGGTCTGTGCAGAGGGAATAAGTATTTATACCATTTGATAAACATACAGCAGAGGAATTCAGCAATATCCTGATCCCACGTCATAAAACCAAGCCAAACAAAAGGAAAAAGAAATCAGACAAACACCTAACTCTGGCAGATCCGTCAGTTATGAGACTGACATTGGCATCTTATGACTCTCAAGAATTATAATGTTTTAATATTAAGAAGGGATGGCTTCATAATCACTACGGCACCAGATTTTTATCTCCGTAAGTCATTATTATTACATTTGTTGGTAAAGCCCATATACTTATAATCAATTTGTGTATGTTTTATAAATGTTAACTAGAACACTTTAATAATCAAGTGATGTATTAATATACTGTATATTACTAATACTAATGCATCATATACCACACCTGTGCCCAAAGCCTTCAAAACATTTTGAAAAGTGTGGGAAATTCATCTCGTGTTCATTTGCATCATCCTGTGTCTGGGAGGCGACAATGGGGTTGTCCTTAAAACAGAAGGTTGGCTGCTTGGTTTGCCAGTCACAGGATGGAATTCTTATCAGACATGAAGACACATTTTAAAGTTATTTTCCTAACAAAGGTAGTTACCTTCTACCCCTGCCCCCACCCCTGGATACCCTACCCCCATCCTAGATGCCCAGGTGCTCTTTCAGAGGTTGACTGCTATCAAAAGGGAGAGAAGCCAGAAGGATAACATAATACTTCCTTTCTATTTTGGAAAATAAACTGAATGCTTGTTCAGAATCTACTCAGATGTACTGCACATATCATACTAAAGAGACAGTCAAAAAAAAAAAGCTCCAATTCTAGTGGGGGAAAAATCAGTAGATGGGTCTTAGGAAATAAAAGTGCAGTTCTGGCCAGGTGCGGTCACTCATGCCTGTAATCCCAGCACTTTAGGGGGCCGAGGTGGGAGGATCACTTGAGCCTACGAGTTTGAGACCAGCCTGGGTAGTATAGCAAGACCCTGTCTCTACGAAAATAAAAAAATCAGTTGGGGCCGGGCGCGGTGGCTCACACCTGTAATCCTAGCACTCTGGGAGGCCGAGGTGGGCGGATTGTTCCGAGCTCAGGAGTTCGAGACCAGCCTGAGCAAGAGCGAGACCCCATCTCTACCAAAAATAGAAAGAAATTAATTGGACAGCTAAAAATATATACAGAAAAAATTAGCTGGGCATGGTGGCGCATGCCTGTAGTCCCAGCTACTCGGGAGGCTGAGACAGTAGGATTGCTCAGCCCAGGAGTTTGAGGTCACTGCGAGCTAGGCTGACGCACGGCACTCGCCCCAGGCAAGAGAGTGAGACTCTGTCTCAAAAAAAAAAAAAAAAAAAAAAAATCAGTTGGGTGTGGTGGTATGCACCTGTAGTCCCAGCTACTTTGGAGGCTTAAGCAAGAGGTTCGGCGGAGTCAAGGAGTTCGAGGCTGCAGTGAGCTATGATCGGGCCACTGTATTCCAGCCTGGGCAACGGAGAGAGACCCTGTCTCTTAAAAAAAAAAAAAGAAAGAAAAAGAAAGACAAAGAAACATGCAGCTCTTTAAAACACTCATTTCCATTTTATTACACACATGTGGTGAGATCTGCTTGAACATCTTCACGTGTAAGAACAAGACGTTGCGCAATTCTGAACAAACCTTGTTCCAGCAACAGCGCCATCATTCTTCCCAAGAGGTTCATCTAACTCCACACCACACCACTCTCCCTTGGCAAAGTCTGTCTCCCCGAGAAACCGGACTACACCAGCTTTAGTGCCACCAACCTGGAAAAGGAGGAGGTTAAAATGAAGCAATGAACATAATTCTATAGCTTCGTCCTTTGTGGTGCCAACTAATATTAATAATTAAGTTCCATTCCATCATTTCTACCAGCAGATTCTTTGCTTTTCCTTCTCTTCAGCTCTTCTAGAGTTTTCTTGAAGGAAGACTGGCAAAGTTACCTCAGTAAGTTAGATTAGCAGAGTGATTCAATACCTGATATATTCCAATAATGAAACAGCCTATGTAGCATGAAGTCATTAAGGCTGTCCACTAATTAATTAGTCCCTTTCTTAGAAAAATGCTTTATACCTCCAGAGGAATTTTCCTGCTTCAAAATAAATACTTACTACAAAAATAGAACCCTTAAATCATTAAAGGAAAACAAAAAGGCAGGCTGAAGGTAGAAGATGGGTGGGCACCCTGGTGTGTTCATTAGTGACACTTGCAATGTCAGCAGAGCACAGAGTAGGCACTCCACAAACATTTGCAGAATAAATGAAAGGCGACTTTCTCAGGTGGGGCCTCCATAGAAAAAAACTTCTATGTAAACCAAGTAAAAGAACAAGGATATCCATCCTGTGGCTGAGGATGGATTTGATGTCTCTGAAACAAGCAAAGGAAGAAATATGCTAATGAAGAGCATGGGCTCTAAAGCTGGACAAATTCAAATGCCAACTCTATTAACTGGTCGAATTTTTTATTTACCTTCTAAATCTCGGTTTCCTCATTAGTAAAATAGGGATAATTTACTGGGAGGATAATCCACATAAAATTGCTCAGCACAGTTCTGAGAGACAGTGCAAGAGCATGACGTATGTTAGCGGCTAGTGTGCCCATGCTAACGAGAGTACTAGCTCTAGATTTGGCACATTGGACTCGTCAGTACTCTTCTTGTTATTCATGGAATCTAGCAGTGGTCACCTACATAAAACTGGCTGCAGTGTCCTCCTTCCTCTCACACCACAGCTTTCAGAGCAGCAGTACAACCAACAACACGTGAGTCAAGAACCAGCACATTAGATAAAGATGATGCAATCTCTTTGGTTAATCTGTTGAATTCTTTGGGAGTGAGTCTAAGTTACTGTCATGACAATTGTTTTTCCAAGAGGCATCTAACAGGCTGTGGTCAGTAATTTTCCAAGCAAACCACAGGCTTCATTCAGATCAGCTTTATAAAAAATAATCACAACAGATTAGCAACTATTTCTCTAAATGCAGGTAATGTAATATACATATACCATGAGAAAAAAACACAGCATGCCACAACGTTTGTTTGAAATAGATTACTAGTTCCCATTACTAGTTCCTAGAATGGGAAGTTTTCTTATACTTTTTCTCCCATTAAATTTGGAACTTTTGACTCATAAAACAGACAATAAACTTTCCCTTTTCCTATAAAAGATCAGTAATTATTTGAAGTATGTTCAACAGAAATAGAAAGTCACCTGAAGTCCTAAAATCACTCAACACTCAAATACTTTTCTATGTAATCATTCTATAGTCAAAAAAAATTTTTAAGCATTTCAATATGACTTTATAAGGTTAGGTTTTACTTCTCATGTGTTCCAGAGAACACAGAACATTCTAGTACGTGCATTTACATTAAATATAAGCCACTATTTTCAAATCATATCTAAGAAATCTATGTTCTAGAGACAGATATTAAGATTATTAAACAAAAACATTTTCAACACTGAAACAAAAAACAAAAGCATATGTTCCCATGGCAAACACGAGTAACTACACTTCATTCTCTTTACTCTCAGAATACGAGCATGTAACTCCTAACACTGATCCATCTAAAACAGAGGTAGAAATCACTACTGGAGACAAAATTAATTTAAACTAGAAACTCAACTAAAGGAAAACCTAGCTACTATTTTCATGCTTTAGCAAATCTCAGATTTTAAAATTCTCGTTCATTCAATATATATTTCTTGAGTGTTTGGGCCCTTGGAACACAAAGATAAACAGAATACAGTGTTGGCTGCTGGGGGAAAGAGAAATTCAGACAAATAATTCCTGTAAAAAAAAAAACGGTAATTGCTTCAAGAGATTTCTACAAAATGTGTGGGCACAAAGACAAATACCTTCCTATAAACTCTTATAAAAACACAAAAAATAAAAAGCACTAACCAACTCTGCTGGGCTAATGAATGGGCTTACAAACAAGTAACTGCAAACATTTATCCTCTCTGGACTCTCTTGTCTGTTCGTTACTGGGTGCTCAACGAGCCATTTCATCTCACTGTGCCTTGATTTATAAAGCTGTAGAATGTCCAGTAAGTGGTAAGGAGGGATTGTTTCACAGGAATCTTGTGAGCAACAAAATTTTGTACGGTGGACTCTTATCTGCCTTATTCCAAGTTAAACAGCTTATTTTAAAAACTAAATATGGGCTGGGCATGGTGGCTTATGCCTGTAATTCTAGCACTTTCGGAGGCTGAGGAGGGAGGTCAGGAGTTCGAGATCAGCCTTAGCCAACAGCTCGACCCTGTCTCTACTAAAAACAGAAAAATTAGCCAGGCGTCATAGCACATGCCTGTAGTCCCAGCTACTTGGGAGGCTGAGGCAGGAGGATTGATCGCTTGAGCCCAGGAGTTTGAGGTTGCAGTGAGCTATGATCTCACCACTGCACTCTAGCCCGGGTGACAGAGTGAGACCCTGTCTCAAAAATAAATAAATAAATAAATGAACGAATGAAAAGTAAATATGGTTAACTGGTATTTGCCAAACACAAATTTAGCCCTCACTTAAAACGTAATCACCTGGGAAGGAACCCGCACAGGTGCTTCACACTACCGCAATGAGAGAGCCAGTCCAGCTTCAGCAGCTCCCCTGGGGAACTCTCCTACAGAAAGGTAAAATCTGCACTGGTCCTCATTCTACCTCTGGGTGTCTTACTGTACAATTGTACTCCTCTCCTTTAAGGATATAATGTGACGACTGAATTCAAAACCCTGATTCTCTCAGAAATATTTAATGAGTTCCTACAGTGTGTCAGGCACTGTCCAAGTGCTGGGAATGTGATAGCAAATAAGACAGTAAGCTTCCGTGCTCTCATAGAGCTTAAATTCTGGTCAGAAAGAAATGGAAAATAAGTAAATAAATAAAAGATCATTTCAAATAGTGACGAGTGCTATGAACAAAATACAACAGGGTAGCGTGATGGTGCTGCAGACGGTGTCTTTAGTTGGGGTGGCCAAAGAAAGGATCCCCAAGGTGGTGACATTGAAACCATGACCTGAACAACTACAAGGCAGCAGTCATGAGAAGACCTGGGGGCAGAACATTCCAGGCAAAAGAAACAAATCCTGAAGTGGGAATGAACCTCGGTTGTTTAGAAACAGCAAAGGCTGGTTAACTGGAGTGGACTGAGAAAGGGGGATGAGAAGGGAATGAGGTCAGAAGGTTGGGCCGGGAGACTCCGTCTCTTAAAAAAAAAAAAAAGGAGTGAAATGTTAAATATTCACCAAAAGCCAGGCATCGTGGCATATGCCTACAGTCCCAGCTACTCAGGAGGCTAAGGTGGGAGGTTCACATGAGCCCAGGAGTTTGAGTACAGCCTGGGCAACACAGCAAGACCTTGTCTCTAGGGGGAAAAAAAAAAATATATATATATATATATACACACACACACACACATATATTCATTAAAATGGTACTTTAGTTCTAAAAATGAGTAAAATAGCTATTATTTCTTGAGTGTTTACTGTGTGCCAGGCACTGCTAAGAATTTTATATGCATTATCTAATTTAATCCTCAAAACAAAGCAATGAGGTTAGTATTATTATTAACCTCACTTTTACAGATTAGGAAACTAGAAGTTAAACATTTTACTGAAGGTCACAAAGGCAATGCTAGGACTCATTCTGGGTTCTTAGCACTATGTTGTTACATTGTCCTTCTTTTAATAAAAAGAAATCAATCATTATGTTATAAATTCAGAGGTTCTAGAATGTACAGCATATAGACCTTATACCTTGTGTTTCCTGCTTATTAGTAAAATGGAAACTACTGTACATTTCTTTCTTCTTCCTAGATCTAAATCTAATCATTTAAAAGGCCCAGAAATTCTGAAATAACATCCTCTGACATCTTGAGTTTTCCAAGACATTTAAGGAAGCACGATCTCATATCCACCCACACACTATCCTTAAAGCAAAAACTAAAAACCAGAAGGAAAAAAAAATCAAATTTTTATAAACACATCTAACTCTGCTTTTGATCTTGCTTTGTCAAGTAAGGTAACTTTAATATTTACAAGTTATAAACTCAATATTCTTCTCTTTTGGCTAAACCGGTAGATAAAACTAGAGTAGATTATAGCAAATTTATGCTCATGCTAATACTGTACACAAACTACATAGCCAGTTTCTAATTTGTTGCATATTTACACATAAACTGAACTAGAAAAGCTCACTAACTTCTCTATAAATGAGTAGTCATCCCTCCAGAACAGACTCTGAGCCAAGGAGTTCCCATGTGTATATTTCAACCACTCACTGGTGGTTACATCTCAATTCAACACAATGACCTTAGGACATTTCTCCACTCACCAATACTCTGTCTCCAATTTTGAGCTCTCTTTCTCCTTTCTTGATTGAGCCAGCCTCTGAAAGGTTGGAGATAGATTCACTGGCAGTTTTTGTAAGGTTGCTGATCTGAGACGTAGTTGAAGGTTCCTTTGCTGCTGGCTGGGACGGTTTATGGGGAATATTTGAGGCGGTGGCCAGGGAGGAGGACACCATGCTGGCTGCAGACGTGGACAAAGGAGAAGCAGCTCTGGAAGCCTGAGTCGTCTGCAGGCCGTTCGCTTCATCTTCTGCTTGCACCTTCCTTGTTAACTTTGACGGTCGGGTAAATATGCCCTTTAAAGGTTCACACTGGAAATATCGAACTCCCGCCACTGAGCCATCATTCTTGCCAATAGGTTCATCTAAAACAATCCCAGCCCACTGGCCTGGTGCAAACTGGGTTTCTCCAAGAAACTGGATAAATCCAGGCTTATTCCCATTCACCCAGACTCGCTCCCCAACTCGAAAGTCATCCACAAATTCCTCTTGAGCCTCAGCGGATGGAGCACTTGATGGTTTTTCACTGGATATTGTTTTTTCTACTGGAACCGCAACTGAAAACAGAAGAAAGATCAGAAAAGATTCAATTTCACATTTAAGCAGAAAACCTCTAACGTAAAGGAAAATAAACTAGAGAAAGCCAACAGCCCACAGGTGTAGCCAACTGCTGTTACAGAGGTGTTCTGAGTTTTAGGTTTTGTTTTTTTTTTTAAGCGAGGAGGCAGAGTGCTTGATCCATCACTACCACATTTAATGCTGGTAAAGTCAGTGAAGCTGGCGGGTGAGGTTTATTCCTTATTTGCAATTAAGATTAGAAGAAGCCAAAGCAAGAAAAAAATCAGTACTTTACCAAGACCTATATTCATAATATAGGTGCGATTTCATTATTTACTCCACCCCCGACCCTGCACATACCCATTTGATCCATTGATATGGGCTCTATTCCTATATTAGTCAATTAATGCTGATAAAAACGAGGACCATTTGACCACAAAGGTTTGCAATTAGGCTTGATGAAGCAGGGGATTCAGTGCTGCAGCCCCTACCACCATTTCTGCAGGACCATCAAATAAACCCCACTCCTCTGACAGCCGAGGTGGAAATCACAGCAAAGAAAAAGGACAGCACTTGCCAAACGCCCTGGTAAGGCAACACAAATTTGTGCAATCTCTACCCTGTGGTAAAGACAGTAGTTATATTTTGCCAGAAATGTAATATTTACACTGGAAATTCATTCATGCAGTCATCCAACAAGCATTAATTATTTAGTGTGAGTTGGCAAAACCCACATTCTCAATCACACTACCATTTTGCTAGGCATATCGTGATCTTAGGATGTTACACAACCTCCCTGAGTTTAATTTCTTCATCTAGAAGGGGAGGGTAATATCTCTCTTGAGGGTTGTTTTTTTTTTTTTTTTTTTGAGACAGAGTCTCACTGTGTTGCCCGGGCTAGAGTGCTGTGGCATCAGCCTAGCTCACAGCAACCTCAAACTCCTGGGCTCAAGCAATCCTACGGCCTCAGCCTCCCGAGTAGCTGGGACTACAGGCATGTGCCACCAGGCCCGGCTAATTTTTTCTATATATTTTTAGTTGTCCGATTAATTTCTTTCTATTTTTTAGTAGAGACGGGGTCTCGCTCTTGCTCAGGCTGGTCTCGAACTCCTGAGCTCAAACAATCCGCCCGCCTCGGCCTCCCAGAGTGCTAGGATTACAGGTGTGAGCCACTGCGCCCGGCCTCTTGAGGGTTTTTTAAATGAGGATTAAATGAAATAATGTATTTATTCATTCTGCACATGATTATTGAGTTCCTACTGCTCCAGGACTAGTTACAGGTACTGTTCTACACCAGGGGACAAAGCAAGACAGCACGGCCTGTGCCCTCACAGGATCAAAGCCTAGAGGTGAGGAGACAGACACACAGTGAAGTTACACTCCGGGTAATTTCAGGTAGTCTCAGTGCTGTGGAGGAGACCGCCTTGGAAAGATCAGTGAGGGAAGGCCTCCCAGAGGAGGTGACATGTGGCCCGAGGCCTGACTGACAGAGATTGAGACACCCAGAGTGGTCTGGCTGGCCTAGAGTGGGTACCTAACACCCCTTTACCCAACACAGAACAGGAGACTTTGGGGTTTTGATTTGTGGAGGATTTTTGTTTTATTTTTTAGGAGATGTTCTCAGATAGAACCGGTAATAACCTGCCAATGACAGAGGCCAGCTCAGTCATTTTTACAATCTATTCTAGCTTTTTTATACATCACAGTTCTTCTTCACAGGGTGCTGTAAACATGAATTTCTGAAAAACAATTCATAAAATTGCCCTTAATTCCTTGGCAATTATTGAATATTTCTTTTGGAGCATTTAAGTTTTAGTATTGATAAGCTGCTTTACTCTTAAAAAAAAAAGTCTAGTGTATGCCAAGTAGTGTTGGGGAAACCAAGTGGAATTACTCATGATCCCTGGACTCAAAGACTTATTTATATACTATATTATATACACATATATATTATTATTGTATGCTAAGGGATATGCATGAATAATGGTCAAAGTAAAAATGAAAATTCTAAAACAGGATGAGTACAACAGTGGAAGCCTTCACGGAAGGGTTCACGTTTGAAGGGGTCTTAAAAAGAGGAAAGGCTTTGAGGGGAAGGAGAACAGGAGTGCTAGTTATGACTGATTTCCACAAGAATAAATACTTCTGAGACAAATCTATTTCTTGGTAGTCCTTTGTTTTATCCATAAAGCTTTCCCTTCATCTAAGATGTCTTATGTTCTCTTTGATAAGAACCCTGTTTCATTCTGATACATAAAATGTAAATAACTTGGATTTCCCGTCTACCGGCTTCACCGCTCGGCCACGACTACCGCTCAAAATGTAAATAACTTGGGATCTCCATTCAGTCAATACTGAGCTCCTGTTGTTATGTGTCAGGAAATGTTTTAGGTGTGTGAGTGCAAAACAGCAGTGAAAAAAACCAAACACAAAGATCCCTGCTTTCATGGAGGGCCCATGAGTGTCTCTACGGAAGAACATGAAGAAAAAAAGTTGGACTTAATAGATTATGGTGGGCGCCTGACCACGTGGAATAACTGAGAACATATCTAATAGTATATAAATCACATTAAAAAAGACCATAAAAGCAAGCATCAGATGCCCTCCCTCCTGTCTCTTATTAAAAATCTGGGGTGATCATTATGGGATGGAAATTGAAATGGCAGAGGAAGAGGCAGAGAATAGATGAGGAACAGATTGCCAAAGATAATAAAGGGCACTGGTTCATCTATAAAATGTTTGGGGACAGTCTCCCTTGACCTTGGTGTAATAAGCCACTGTCCTTCCCACTCCCTTCATGCCAGTGGCCAACTTCAGGTCAATTAGTACAGTTAAATCTTTTAAGCCAGGTCAGCTTTTGTTTTCTGTACATATCCCAAACCCAAGAAGAAAGGCACTAAGGAGTTCAGGAAGACATACAGGGAAGAAATCTAAAGAAATACTTTCACATTTTAAGGACCAAATACTGAAGTGACTTGACAACTATTTAAGCACCTTATACTAAATCAACTAAATAAAGAAGATAACTACAAAAAAGTAACCCTTCATTGAGATTTCCACATATAAAATTCTGTCTTAAGTAAAACTTTTTCAAATAGTTTCAATATTAATTTTTATAAAGTCATCTTTAAAATAAAAATTTCAAATTGAAGTCATACAGGAGTATTTGCTGTTAAGGAAAAACAAAGCGTTACCCGTCGTAGGTGTCTTCAAAGCTGTGCTTCCAGGCTTAAGGATCTTGGTGGGGGCCTTAAGCCCACTTGGCTTTAGCATACTCATTTTCTTAGTATGTGAGAGCGGTTTTTCCTTTGCCTGCTGCCACTATCTTTCCCCAACCATTGATACAACTGTGGGTGTTTCTACAGTGAACTCAGTCTCCGGATTAAATCTGCAAAGAGAAATATATAAAAAGATTTTAGAATCTTTAGGAGAAAGGAAGTAGGAACAATGGTACTTTTCCTTATATATGATAATAAACCATCTCCACGCCGAACCTAGGAACCTAGAAAAGCCCGAATATTAAAAACATGAAAATGCTGCTGCAATGGAATTAAAGGCTATTCACTACCCTCAAGACAAGTAAGTAAGACAATATATTCACTTTGCTTTATGGTATCTAATATTATCAGCTCAGTCCAGTGCCTAAATACCACACAATCCATAAAAGAGGGTTCAGAAAAATTTGCACCAAGCTTAATGGGGGGAGAAGAAGGGAGTTTTCGGTTTTTACTTTCTGTATTACTTAAGTATTACTACCACAAGCCTATATTAACTATGGGGTTTTTTTGGTTTTTCTGTTTTCATTATAGAGACAGGGTCTTGCTATATATTGCCCAGGCCGTTCTCAAACTTCTGGGCTTAAGCGATCCTCCCACCTCAGCCTCCTGAGTAGGTGGAACTACAGGTATGTACCACCATGCCCAGCTTTAACTGTGCATTTTTTAAATCCACAGATTTATGCATTTTACAATATAAAACTATGTATATGTTAAACCAGAGGAAGATTAAAACTCTGTAAGAAAGAGTCACTTCCTATCTGGGAAGTGATGAAGTAAAATTATCTTTGTTCTGTCTAGAAAAACACAGTATACTACTGGTTTACTCAAGATCAGGCATTTTGGGCTAAGGCAAAATAGTATCTTGTCATATTCTCTTCACCTCCTTAGAAAGTGAGTTGAGGAAGACTTTGGGACTTGGGAATACAGGAAAATATTTTCAGGCATTAATACCTAAAAACAAAACAATTCCATCAAAGAGAAAAATGCTGGTATTTAATGACTCTGTCAAATGATTATGTTTTGCATTTTTCTCTGCTAATACAGCTTGGATGATGGAACACAGACCTCATTCTCTCGTCCTGTCTCCCTCACCAGCAATGCCAAGCATTTGCAAAGAATCTGGCCAGGAATGACAAAGAGCCAACATGGCCACTGTTGGGTTGAATAGTGCCTCCCCCAAAGACATGTCCACGCAGGACCTGTGAATGTGACCTTATTTGGAAAAAGCATCTTTGCAATTGTAATTAAGAATCTTGAGATGAGATCATCCTGGGTTACGTTGGCGGGCCCTAAGTCCAAGGGTAAGTGCTCTTATAAGAAGCAGAGAACACACAGAAGAGAAGGTCATGTGAAAATGGAGGCAGAGGCTGGAGCAATTTGTCTATAAACCAAGGATTGCTGGCAGCTGCCAAAAACCAGGAGAAAGGCAAGAGATGGATTCCTCCTCAGGGTCTCCAGAAGGAATCAACCTGCCAACACCTTGATTTTGGACTTCTAGCCTCCAGAACTATGACAGAACAAATTTTTGTTCTTTTAAGCTGACAAATTTGTGTTCATTTTTAAGGCTGCCCTAGGAAACAAATATAGCCACATAAATTTTTCTATTCAAAAACAGATGTAATAGAAATCAAACCAAGACAGTTCTCATAAGCCTCACTCTGTAGATTGCCTATGGTTCTTGAGAGGGTGTAAAATGATAATAAGGCTCTACTCGGTAGGCTGAGGTGGGAGGATCGCTTGAGCCCAGGAGTTCCAGTCCAGCCTGGGCAACATAGTGAGACCCTGTTTCTTTAAAAAAAAAAATGGTATAAGGTATTTAGTAAAATGGCAAATACAAATTGTGTGGTTTGGGAGAACATTGTGATTAACAGAGAAAGAACCGGTGTTTACTTGAAGATGGCAGTCACTAATCCCAACTATGAGTACAAAGTTCGCAGCTCCTCAGAACCACCCCCATCCATCACCACCATCAGAAGAGGGAAAGTGGGGTCCGGGTGCCAGGTCGGTGGTTCTGATTCGGAGTCGGAACTTGCTTTACTGTCAGACCCACACCACACACAGCTTGTAAGTTTCAAGCAAAGTTACTTGCTCCTGCTACTGCCTTAAACAGATGGAGAGATTGGCCGAGTTTCCTCTGGACTCAGCCAAGAAAGGCTATTTCCATGTCCAAAAAATTTGAGGACAATGGGGAGAGGCTAAGTGCAGAAACTCCCTGGGCCTTCTCTACTCTTCACCCTGGTCCAACATCTTAGAGTAACAAGGGCCAAGTAGATGAGAACAGACAGAGAGGACACAATGGTCCTGGAAAAGCTATTATGGTGGCAAAAAGAAAGGATGAAGTGCTCCTTAAAACATTTCACTCAGGCAAAAAGGTGAACTAGGCTCAGGTCAAGCAGTCCATAAAGAGAAATTGTGAAAACCACCATAATAAGCAACTAGGCTACTAGACAAGCTTCAGCCAGTTTCAAATCTTGCAGCTCAACATCGTATACTCATAAAAATCTGACCATCTTCAAGCCTCAGCCTAAGACACAGGAGCATGTGGTTATTACGAACTAAAGAAGAATTATAAACTCAGTCTATGACTTTGTTGTCTAATCTGCATGCCTCTGGCTCTCAGTCCGTCTGTGTTATTTGAATCCCAAAGCAGGAAATTATGACCAAGATTTAATGAAGGAGAAAAATCTAGTCCATCTCAATGAAAAAACTAGAAGCAACACCACCAATGTTGGTTTTTTTTTTTTTTGATACAGAGTCTCTCTCACCTGGGGCGAGTGCCGTGGCATCAGCCTAGCTCACAGCAACCTCAAACTCCTGGGCTCAAGCAATCCTACTGTCTCAGCCTCCCGAGTAGCTGGGACTACAGGCATGCGCCACCATGCCCGGCTAATTTTTTTCTATATATATATTTTTAGCTGTCCAGTTAATTTCTTTGTATTTTCGGTAGAGACGGGGTCTCGCTCTTGCTCAGGTTGGTCTCGAACTCCTGAGCTCAGAACGATCCGCCCGCCTCGGCCTCCCAGAGTGCTAGGATTACAGGCGTGAGCCACCGCGCCCGGCCTCAATGTTGGTTTTTTAAGTCTTGCAATTTAAGTTTCTTTTTCATGCATTATTAATGAACAGCATGTCAGGCTTGCTTTAAAAAAATCAATTCACTGAAAAACAAAAGTTCAAAGTCTTGGTCATGGTACCTACAGCATGTAATGATGAAGTAGCAACATCTCTGTATAATGTTTCAAGGTCAGTGAATGCCACATTGAAACTTATTCCAAAAAACATGCAAAAGAAAAAAAAGATGTTCTTGCCTTATTAATAAGCTGAGCATATTTGAATTTTTGATGCTTGTGCTCACTGAATCAAGAGATTTGGACCTAAAATAAGACAAAACACCATTCTTCCCCTCCCACCCTCCCAACATGTAAGGACCATAACATAGATTATAATTTAGAAATAATTTTTATGCAAATTATCCCTTTTGAGCTTTACAATACTATAAACTAGCTACTATTATTACTTTTCCTTAACAAATGAAGAAATGCTTCAGCAATTTACAGATGTATCTCCTCATTAATCTCCTGCCTCCTAAGGTCATTCAAACTCAGAAGCAAATATGTAAACACAGGTATTGTGATTCCAAATTCCAAGCTCTTTCCACTAAATCTAATGTTCAAACTTAAGAGACACCACATACCAAGATTAAAAACATTAGTGCTGGTATTACTAAAATGACCTGCATATGTGTAGCACCAAGAGTTCACACGGTACAAATACAGAACTGTCTTGTGTCTCAAAATTTAAATGTGAAGATAGGTAAGGAATTATCATTATGCCCATACATGACTGAGGGCCTGAGAGGTTAAATGACTTCCCCAAGGTCACTCAATTAAAGAAGTGGTGGCACTCTCCTGGGACCTGGTACATTGTCTAACAGACCAGCTCTTCCAAAGAAAATCTTCCCACAAGACGGTCACCCATTCATTCAACAAATGCTCGCTGAGAAACTACTATGCAAAAGGCACTATTCTGTTTCTCACCAGCCAGTGGGGTAGGAAGGACAGGAAGGGAGAAACTTCCGGGAGGCTCAGAAAAAGTGCTGAACATAACACGTTTGTCTTGGAGCAAAGAAAAGGGAGTTTACGAGGGAACCATAACAGGACTGCTAAGCAAGCAGTAGGTATCACGTGAGGTTTGTGGTCATGAATTTAAATGAAACCAGTCCATTGTTTTTTTCCTCTAATAACACGTTTCTGCTCTGGCACAGGTACAAAGAAGACAGACAGCTAACTTCAACCATAATCAAAATTCTGCCATAAGTTAAAACAGAAGGGAAAAATAAGGGAGCTGATGGTGATTTTTAAGCAGTGTTTTAAAGGAGTCATTAAAATGGGACAGGACATCCGAGATGGGTAAAAAGGGAAGTGAAGACAGGGGAGGGCAGACAGTGAAAAGACGAGGCAATGCATGAGAGTTCTCAGCAAGGATGAAGGACTGTTACAATGAGGATGCCAGATATTTAGACGTGCGACTGCAGATTCTGCTTCTGACACTCCTGGGGGATATTAATGCTGCCATTTTGAGGAGCAAGAGGTCAAAGGATAAGACGTGGTGGTTAGAGTGAGAAGCTTGAAGCCTTTGACCATGAGGATGGAATTGAGAGGCCTGAGTGTGGAAGGGATTATTGGTAGGACTATTGATATCTGTATTTAAAAGGAGTGGAGGAGGAGATGTTGATAGGGAGAAGGAAGCAAAAGTTCAAAGGAATGAAAGGAAGAGACTGAAGTTGCCAGATATCAGCTGCAAGAGGGGTCCCAGGTGGCACAGCTTGAAAGGAGCTTGAGTTTTTAAAGGATGGAGAAGCAGTAAAGTATCAGTAGGGAACAACATGGTCGGTACCCACACACTCTTGGCCCTGAGGTGGTCCCTTTAGAGGGCTGCAGGGGAAGCAGTATCTTCAGGTGCCATCAACGTTCTAGATATACAGAGGCTGGTGATATACAGAAGTTTCAACATCACCTTGATCAACCTGAATTACAGAAGGCAAGAGTTAAAGAGTATGGAAAGGAAAGGAGGAGTAAAGAATTGGGCTCGATTAGCAGGTGAACCCAGCAGTGCAGGGATGAATGATAAAGCTACCTGTTGTATACAGTAATTACAAATGATAAAGTATAAGTATAAGTGATTGTATTTTAACTGTTAAAATTATCTGTCCTGTAATGTAATTAAGAACTATATACTAAGAAAAGTTTATTTATGAAGAGAGCAACCTAAACATAATGAACCTAAAATGTAACAAAAATAATGCTGTTTTATAATAATGAGTTATAAAAATAATATTGAAATCCAATAGTACTGGTAATGTTTGATTTCTTAATTTGGTGGGGTGCACATGGATATTCATTTTACTGTTCATTCTGTGCATATAAATCCTCTGGGGATCTTGCTAAACTGCAGATTCTCACATACATACACACTCACCCACACTTTTTTCATATGTATAATTTTAACATTTTAAACATAAAAATACATCAAAATGAAGAAAGGTGATCATGTATTGCCAAACTAAAAAGAAGTATATAGCCCGAGAAATCTAGAAAAAGGGGATTAAAAAGAAAATGTCTATTTCACTGACAAGGGAAAAAGGTTCTCTGGAAAAGAGACACAGTGAGTCCACGGAGCAGGTACACTGCTGTTATGGAAAAAGGTGAGTCAAGATCACAAAGCTGGTAAAAATAGGCATGAGGACATTCAAGTCAATGTCCCAAAATTCTATGCTCAGATTACAGTTTTGGTTTCCAACAGCAAACAAAGGGAATGGTATCTTTTTGGTGTTTATCTCATTATAAATACACAAAGTTGTATTTTATAAACTATGATCTCTAAATTTGTTAGTATGATTCAAGAGTCTAATCTCTGAGTAAACTGATTTTTCAAAAAAGAGTTTCTGAGCTTACAAAACTGAGGGTAGGATCTCTAAGGAGATAGTGGCACAGAGAGACACCATCCCACCAACCCTGACTTTCATTTCCATAACACAGCTGTTCTCAAAGAATGGTCTGTGCACTCCTAGGATACCCACAAGACCCTTTCAGGAGATACTAAGATTTTTTTGCCTTTTTCACTATGTTGACATTCGCACTGATGGTACAAAAGCAATGCTGGATAAAAACTGTCCTGTGCTATCTTAAGGCAATGGAACCAAACTGTACTATTCTTTTCTGTTTTTTACACCACTAATGCTTGCAAGAAAAAAAACAAAGCCGCTTTCACTTAAGAACATGAAGGAAAAATAATTTTTTAAAAAACCAAAAAATTTTTAAAAATAAAAAGGTGAAGCAGCACTTGAAGGAAAACATAATTTTAATAAATTTCAACCTTTGAATGCATGCCTTTTTAGCACTTTGTGTAACAAGAGTGGCAAGTACACGTGAAACACTTCCGCTGCACACCGCTGTACGACTGTCTCAAAGCAAAGCACTTCGCTTAGACGCGCAGGCTCAGTGAGCTGCCTTTCTCACAGAACACCGTTTTTACTTGAAAGCATGACTGACAAACCATAAGTTACTCAGTGCTGTGTACCTGGCAGACATTTTCTCGAACATAAAGTATGTGTGCCTGTCACTTCAAGGAAAACAACTGTCTATTTGCAATGATAAAATTTAAGCTTTTAAGAAAAAGTTAGAATTTTGGAAAACATATCCTCCACTGTGAACTTGACAGCTTCCCAATACTAAAGAGCTTTGTGATGAGATTGATGGTATTAACAAATGTAATTTTTTATATTATATAATGAAATGTGCCAATATTTGGATGATCACATAACTCAGTCAATCATTATTTTCCAACCAATAATGCATAATGGTACAAAATCATGCATAGGGTAAAGGATTCATTCCGAGCACAAATCAGACCATAAAAATTCATTCATATCGTTCCAGATTCCAGATACTGTACCAAAAAGAACCAGTTTTTGGAGTTATACCAAAAACGAAAATATGGCTGGGCATGGTGGCTCACACCTGTAATCCCAGCACTTTGTGAGGCCACGGTGAGAGGATGGCTTGAGGCCAAGAGTTTGTGACCGGCCTGGGCAATAGCGAGACCCTGTCTCTACAAAACATAAAAAAATTTAGCCAGGTGTGGTGGTGTGCACCTGCAGTCCCAGCAACTCGGGAGGCTAAGGCAGAAAGACCACCTGAGCCCAAGAGGCGGAGGCTGAAATGAACTATGATGACGCCACTGCACTCTATACTGAGCAAGAAAGTGAGACCCTGTCTCAAAAAAAAGCAAAAAAAGGAAGAAGAAAATACACAATTGTCTGTAAATGTTTTTAAAAGTACTTTTTCCTTTCCTATAAGTCTGTGTGAAGCTATTTTTCTTCGTATACCTCAGCCAAAACAACTTATCACTGGAGAGTAAATGCAGAATCAAATAGGAGAACCAAGCTGTCTTCTATTAAGCCAGATATTAAATGGATTTGCAAAAAAGTAAAACAATGCCATCTTCTCATTAAATTTTTTTGTTTTAGACAATAGTTATTCTTCATTAAAAGTTTACATAACATGTAATGGGTTTATTATTATTTCCAATGAATTAATAATGTTTTTACGTATTCTGGCTTTTTTTTTTTTTTTTTTTAGAGACAGGGTCTCTCTCTGGTTTTATGAACATTTGTACACAAAGTGGAGCGCAGTGACATCATGGCATCATCCTAGCTCACTGTAACCTTGAATTCCTGGCCTCAAGCGATCCTCCTGCCTCGGCCTCCTGAGAAGCTGGGACTACAGGCACATGCCACACCACATCCAGCTAATTGGGTTTTTTGTTTTGTTTTGTTTTGTTTTTAATAGAGACAGGGTCTCACTATGTTGCCCAGGCTGGTCCCTAACTCCTGGCCTCAAGCAATCCTCCCACCTCAGCCTCCCAAAGTGCTGAGATTACAGGTGTGAGCCACCATGCCTGCCTTTTCTCAGTTTTAATTTCTACTAACATGGTAAATATCAATACATATAACCCACAGGAACAAAATCTCTTTAGCAATATCATTAATTTTTAAGAATACAAAGGGTCCTGAGAAAAAAGTTTGAGAACTGCTACTATATTCACTTTTGCTTTACATTTTGATTCACAAGATTTCAGAAGCTTGTGCTGCTGGTTCAGATATTTAAAAACTGAATGCCAAGTTCAGTATTTACTACTATCATTACTGTTATTACAGCATTGCACTAGGAGTTCAGTAATAAAAGCCTGAATTTACAAGCTATGGGAAAACCAGATGTACACAGAGCAATGAGAACATTGTTACGCATTGACACCGGGGTATTTACATACGTAAAATAGGCATTTCTATAAGGCACTTATCAGATGGACTGGTGCTCTAACACAGTGGCTCTCACACCGTGCAGCACAAGCATCGCCTGGGAACTTGGCAAACCCCAAACAAACTCTGGGGTGGGCCCAGCTATCTGTATTTTAACAAGCCCTTCAGGAGATTCCGATGCTGAAGTTTGGGAACCACTGCTAAATTACGGATCAAGAAGTAATCTGAGGTTCAATGTCTCAATTATATGCATATTAATCATCCACATGACTGATTTCTCCACAGCCGCCTTGGTGCTTTCCCTCCTCCATGCTTTTGTTTCGAAGGGTTCCCTTCGCCTTAAATGTCCTTTCCAAGTCTAGTTATCTTCACCTGCTGAAACTTCACTCAAGGGCAAACTCAGGCATTAACCTGCCCCACAAAACCTACTCCACAACTCACCAGTGAAAGTGTGTTCACCCTTCCCAATTCCCATAGTACTGAATCTGTACTTTTTCACAGCACACTTTACTCTGTGTGTGGTCCACAGATTGCACCAGACTATAAATCCCTTGAGGGGAGGAACTATATTTTAGTCATCTTTATATTTTCCACGGCACTTTTTAAAACAATGTTCACTAATTAAAATGAACAAGAAAAATAGTCTCAAGTATTTAAATGACTCTACAAACTAGCTGGGGTGTAGCCAGTATTAAAAATACATACATTTGGTCCTTGCTACAGACATCGGAAAAATATGAGACAGATCTAAGCTCAAGGACTTTATAATGTAGTTGGGGAGAGAAGACCACATATATGAAGAATAAGAATACAACACAACTTATGAGAAATGCCAAACCACGTGATGATCCTGGAAGTGATTTAGAAGATCAGAGGACAAAGTGGACCAGGGCAGAAAGAAAAGGCTTCATGAGCAAGACAGGACTGAGCGTGGGCTTCAAGGAAAGTACACAGTGCTGCGCAGGTGATGGCAGCCAGGATTTTTAAAACGACAGAAACAATTTCAGAACAGGAGAGGAAGGAGGAGAAAATTCATAAAGCATGTGAATTACACAGTGAGCTCAGTTTGACTAACATCAGAAGATTCTTGTAAAAAATCAAGTTAAAAAGGTAAATTGAAGGGAGATGTTAAAGAGACTGAGAGATCAATCTAAGAAATTGACTAGGATCAATTTTTACTTGCCTTACACTTCAAATGAAAAGCCTCCTTTACTTCAAGATTCTACTCACACAAAATGAAAGATGTCTAGAGTGTCCCTTCAAGCCCCACATTTATTTCAATTGTTTGTTTCAGTTAAACCTAACTACCATTATCAAGCAAAGATTTAAACCAAGGGTTGACAGTCTTTTTCTAGTGGCATGCCAAATCTCCATTCGTTCCCACCATGTGTACAGGTAACAGATGGGGGATGCCAGGGCAGGTTTTATATTCCAGGGAAGAGGCCGGGCACAGTGGCTTGCACCCGTAATCCCAGTACTTTGGGAGGCCAAACCAGAGGATTGCTTGAGGCCAAGAGTTCGAGACCAGCCTGGGCAAAACAGTGAGACCCCCATCTCTGCAAAAAAAATTTTTTAAACATTAGCCAGGCATGGTGGTGCACACTTGTAGTCCCAGCTACTGGAGAGGCTGAGGCAGGTGGATTGCTTGAGCCCAGGAGTTTGAGGTTGCAGTCAGCTATGATGGTGACACTGCACTCAAGCCCAGACAACAGAGCAAGACCCTGTCTCAAAAAAATAAATAAAATAAAAATAAAAATTTCAGGGGAGAGGAATCATGAGCATCAAAAGTTTGACGATTAAAATGCAAATACAGCCAGACACAATGGCTCTCGCCTGTAATCCCAGCTACTCAGGCAGCTGAGGCGGGAGGATTGCTTGAGGCTCCAGCAAACTGTGATCATGCCACTGCACTCCAGCCTGGGTGACATAGCAAGACCCCATCTCTAAAACAAAAATAAAAATAATTAATTAATTAAAAATAATAAAATGTAAATACAGGGAAGGTTCTCAACTGAAACTATTCAAATAACATCCTGGCAAGAATAAACTTGGCTATAAGAGGCTACAAAGATTAGATACCACTGAGCAGAAAAGACAAATTCCAGCATTTTCTACTATTCGGCCCACAGGGTGGGTGGCTGCGGACCAGATAAAGAGCTTACCTTGCCATGATACCTCGATATCTCACCATAAACTGCTCACCCTAGTGTGTCAGACTGAAAGCTAAAAATTCTACACCTACACTAGCAAACATGGTAGACAATAGCCACATGAGCTGTTTAAACTTAACTTTAAATTCTTTTAAAACAGAGTAATATTAAAAATTCAATTCCTCAGTCACATTCAAGTGTGCAATAGCCACAGTGCAACATAAAGAACAATTCCCGTCATCGCAGAAAGTTCCACTGGACAGTGCTGTTCTAGAACCTCCTCCATCTAGTGACGATCTCCTTGCAAAATGAACAGTGTCCTTCGAAGTGAACACCTGAGGAAATTTTAAGTATTTTAATAATACTGCCTTAGCCAAACTATTTTTTATCTCCTCTTTTAAAAATAACTTCAGAGGCAGTTTATAGGTAGCAGTTTATTGGTGAGTGACCCAAGATGGCAGTGACCACCAGCTTGGTCTCTCAACGCTCTTCACTGGAATTGGCTCTAAAACACTACCAGCTGTTTCCAAAATTTGAATCAGAATACCTCAAAAATATAATGATGTGCAACTACTGAACACAGCAAAAATGTATCCAAGGCTCATGGGGCAATTCAAAGAGTTCCAAAAATTACTAAGTTATTATTGCTGCAATAAATGAACAGCATCTCCCTAGATGAAAAAACTTAGGTGACTCTGTAAATTCTGGTGCATTTTTTTTCATTTATTTTTAAAAGTCAGTCACATTACTTTACAATCTCACTTTCCAAACTAAAACATGTACCTATACGATGCAATCGTTAGACTTTTTTTTTTCAAGCCAAGAACCATTTGTAAAATGTTTATCTCTAGAACTTAAGTCACTTCTGAACAGTCTAAAATAGCTACGATTTTGCTGACACTCTCTCAAATGGGAGAAACGGGCATAGCTACTTCCAAGCATGAACTGCATACCAGGGACACAGACTGCTCGGCCATACAATCAATCCCTTCTGACTCTCGTCCCCACTCATTAAAAGGTTTACATTTTTCCTCCACAACAGGAAGCTGTGCTGCTAAACACCAACACTAGAGGAACAGTGTTTTTTCTGTGTAACCTACAGATTTATTTTAAGAGACAAAAGCCAGGCCCAAAATAAGCAAAAATTTTTAATTAGATGATATCCTTAGCTTGTGATCTAATTCTGAGATCTGATCTAAATAACAAGGTAAAGGGGCAAGATATTTATTTCAGAGAAGCAAATAACTTTAGAAGACCTGCCCCTTTGGGAATTTCCAAAGAGGAAGTGTGTTCTTTTTTGAAGTGAGGACGTCAGCTTTACTCAAAGTTAGGATTCCAGAAAGTAAGACTATTCTTCTTCCACCCAACAACAAAAAAATGTCCTCTACCCTCTATAAAGTCAAGCCTTGGTGCACATTTGTCTAGTGTGTTAGATACTGCTACGGTCTCAATACCTGGAAAATGCCAGCATCTGCGGGAAGTTTCAAATTGTTAGAACGATGCCAGTGCATACAAGCACCACAAATGTTAGTTACAGTATGATTATTTCTAAGAATCCAAGCTCCCCATTTTCCTCTCGGATACCACCTCGTCACCATACATTATTTAAACAGGAAATTACATAAAATTCTGTCTTCTGTTTTAAACAAATTTTCAGAGGTTAGGTATACAGTTCAAGACCACAGCCTTCTCAAAATAAAAATATGCTTGCTGTATTTACTCCTTTTAATAAGCATCCACCTATAACCTGTCTCATTAAGGTAAGAATATTCAAAACATCCACGTAAGGAAAAAAATTTACTTGTATTAGAAAAGAGTGAGTCAGACCATGCACAGTGGCTCGCGCCTATAATCCCAGCACTTTGGGAGGCCAAGGTGGGAGGATTGTTTGAGGCCAGGAGTTTGAGACCAGCCTGGACAATATAGCAAGACTCTATCTGTACAAAAATCTTTTAAAAATTAGCTGGGCGTGGTGGCATGCACCTATAGTCCAAGCTACTCAGAAGGCTGAGACAAGAGGATAGTTCGAGGCTGCAATGAGCTATGATCGTACCACTGCACTCCAGCTTGGGTAACACAGCAAGACCTCATCTCTGGAAAAAAAATAAAAATAAAAAAAAAAGAAAATGAGTCAGTCAGTCACCAGGATTTTGAACAAAACCAAAAATAAAACAACTCTACTAATCAATCCCAAAGTTTGGTGGTAAAGTTAGCACTGCCCAACACTTTATGCAAAGCACGAAGTGCAGTTACTGTTCCAGCTGCCTCGAGAAACCCGTATCACGCCGGTTCAGTCTGGAATCACTCCCACCGTGCTAACACCCACTGCCATTCAGACCCCATCTCGGTAACTACCCTTCCATGAAAGATACTTGCAAGGGAATGGAAATTCAAAAGTTAAAGATTCACTTCTATTCTCCCTACATAAGAATTTATTCTAAAAGTACAGAAATGTTTTTAATAATGAAAATTGATCTAAAGCAGATAAATATTGTTCCTGTGGCTACCAATTCACTTCAAATTGGCAATTTCAAGTTTCTGCAATCTATGTGTAGAGGTTGGCTCAATTCTAAAAAGCTGTCTTGAAGACATCCCAGTTAAAGAGGAACACACCTAGTGGGCCTGTAAAGGGCTCTTAATCTCAAAGAAAGTAAATACGTTAAGATTCCAGGTCTTACGTGTGTAAGAAAATAGGGACATGTCACTGTTAATCAGGGAAAAAAGTGGGGACACATGGGACAGTGCTTTAAAAACCGGGCTACTTCCAAAAAAATAGAATATTGGAGTCCCTCTGATACTGACATGCTTTGTGGGGGGAACAGCAATAACAAAATTATTTGTGGGGGGCATATAATCTCTCTACTTAAAATCATAGAATCAAACTTAGGGAAAAAAATGCCAATATCTACTTCCTACGTTACTTAAAAAAAAGATGAGAAGGGACAATTTATCAATGCAGGAACATAAGGTCTTTGAAGTTTTTGTCTGGAGGACAATCCCTAAAAATATTAACCCTCAGAGACTAGGTTTCTGGATATCTGTATGAACCGAAACCTTTTCTTCCAACTCCAACTGAAACAGATACAAAGAGCAAAGCAATACAATCAAAAATAAATGGTGACAATTTCTCAATTGCAATACATCTAAATTTAGGCCTCTGGGTCATAAATAATTTGTAACACTGATAAGCAAGTCTAATCATTTCAAACTGTTACTTGCCTGGTGCTATAGATATATTTTCACAGAACAAAAAATGTTGTCTTTATTTGCAGGGAAAACTGACAGAAAATTACACAGCAAATAGAGCCACTGACTAGCCACATACACACTCACATAGTAAAAACACTTTTGCTGCTCAATGGTTGAGTTTTCTGCTTTGAAATGTCCTGCCAGAGAATATTCGCAATGACTTTTTTATCATCGCACAATCTCTTTCAGCAAAATATAGAGGGCCTGCCATAAGTGTCTTCACTTGTTATTTAAAGAAGTTGCAGAAAAGTCAACACAAAACTAGTAACATGAGACGACTGGTACCTCATGGTGTCTGTAGAATCATGGCAGGCTTCAGCTCATATCCTGCCAGAAGGTGGGCAAACATTTTGAACCACCTGGTTATGACGTCATGCTGATGACCTCACAAACGGGAATTCTGACGTTCGTCTGCCTCTAGGTTGCATCCTCACCGCTTTAAAGAAAAACCAGAAGGTTCTGCATCCCTGAACCTGGAGCTAGTGACTGGAGAAATGTACTTCCTCCCATCTGAGATCAGCACCATCTTTCTCCACTGCTGACCAGCATAAGCAGCACAGGTAACCAGAGTAAAGCACAGCCACCTAAATAGCTTAACCCCTCTAGTGTGTGTGTTGCCAAGTTTTTATTTTAGTTCAGTTCTAAACACTTTTTCTTAGTACTCTCTTCTGGAAAATTAGGCTATATTTAGGAATTCTGAAAACTGAGTAGGAAGCAAATCACAAACTTAAAATGTTACCCTTGCCACTCTAATATACTGCTAACTTCACCAGCCCCAATATTTATTTATTTACTAAGAGGAATGAAGATTAAGATGTATAAGAAGTTCATTTTGAAAATGCCAAAAGCATAAACCCTCACTCACGACAGCTCTGGGATAGTACTGTGTGTCTTTGCTAGGAAAAGGCAAAATGGCCAGGTTGTTGTTTACTCCCTATTACCATCGGTGAAATTTTATTGTTACTTCTAAGTGCTCATAAATTCTTAAATTGGAAGGAACTATAACAAAGGACTAATAATAATAATTTCCAGGTGATGGGATTATTGGTAGTGTTTATATCTTCTATGTGTTGTCTTGGGTCTCTCAAATTTTATTTCACAGGTATAATTCATTTCATAAGCAGGAAAAAAAATTTAATGACTTTTGAGCCACAGTAAAATGGCTTCAACCGAGAGTAAGGAAACGGACTCTACTATGCTGCTTTCTACACTGGAACATGCAACACAACAAAGCCAGGTGACAGTGGATACATATGGAGAGGGCGGAGAGGGCAGTGGGCTGTTCACCAAGTCAATTTCTTCTTCTTCCTGGATTTGCACGGTATTTCCCAGCTCCCTTTGTGGTTCAGTATGGCCACGTGACTGAGTCCCAGCCCACAGATTGGGCGGTGGGTGAGATTATGCCACTTCTAGGCCTCACCCATAGGAACCTCCCACGTGTACTCCCCCAGCTCTGCCCTTCCATGGCTTGATGGAGACGAGCCCAGCAACCCCAAAGGCATGTACTAAAGATGGCAAATCACAAGATGCAACAAGCCTGGATCCCTGAATCACTTATCCCGGCTTCTCCATCAGAAAATACCATCCTGAACTTTTCCAGAACTGAAAATAAACTTTTATCAGTTTCTGCTACTAAAATTAGTGGGTTTATTTGTTACAGCAACTAGCTTATCTTACCTAATACAGTGTCAAAGAGAAAAAAACTTTGCTTAGAGCTTTGGAATCATCTCGGCTCGAACTGCTCGAAGAATTTAAATTTTAGGATAAGCACCTGAGATGAAAATGCTCCATATCACAAAAAAGTAGAATAATATGAATAATAAAGGTACTGTATTTCCTTAAGAGCAAAAAGACATTTTACTGGCAAGAGCAAAATATCACACAGGTTTGATGACAGCATTTATTAATGCTGTTTGATGACAACACTTATTAAGACGAGACAGAAGAATTGATAACTGTCCAAGTTGGGTGATGGTACTATTTGTTCTACTTTTGTGTATGTTTGAAATTTTCCATTATTACAAGTTTTTATTGTAGAAGATATATACTTTAATAAAATCCAACCCACCTTCTCCCTGACCCAATACCCTAAAAAAAGCTTAAGCAATTTACAGAAACAAGTTCAAAATAAGCAGCTCCCAAAAACAAGCACAGTGTAAATTATGTTCACATGAAAAGGAATAATATTCTTCATAATTCTTATCTGATTTCTTTGAAGTTTTACTTTTTTTTTTTTTTTGAGACAGGGTCTCCCTCTGTTGCCCCGGCTACAGTGCAGTGGCGTCATTGTAGCTGACTGCAACCTCACATTCCTGGGCTCAAAAAAAAAAAAAAGAGAAGAAAGAGCTGGACTGGGAAGTGAAACACCTGGATCCCGTTCCAGCTGCATGACCTTGAACAACTTATTCAACCCCTTCCCAGACCTCGGTACTCTCATTTATAACCTGAGGATGCTAATTAAGATGTTTCCAACTCCATCGTTCCGTAGTTCTACCGACCGTTTTGGATTTCAAATCCAACTCCTATAAGTGAAAGGGCAAGGATTCAAAAGTGAAAAGACAGACTGTGGCTCTAACTTTGCCAAAGTGAAAGTGCGGGACTCTGCCATCAGTGAAGAAAGAACCCAAATCTGATAAGATCAGCTCCGAGAGCGCAGCATCTCCAGGCGCTCGCCAGCGCAGTATCGCGTTGCCCCAGGCGAATCACATCGCTACACTTCATCTCAGACCCTTTCCGCTGCACTTTACCCCGTCAACAAGATGAAAATACCCCTCTATTTACTCAATCGGGAAATTCTATTGAGAAGCAAGGGAGTTGAAGATTTGCAATGAATTTAACCTCCCAGGAGAGGGAGTTTAACACCGAGCTTCCAGAAACGGGCTGCATACTAACCACCGCGTCTAGAAACCCAGGTTTCAACTCGGCCCTGCAGTGAGGAAATTCAGCACCAGACAGGTTAAGTGACTTACCTGTAGATAGTTGCACTCTGAGACGTCTGGCCTTCCTTCTAAGATGTTATATGTTCCTGAACTTTTCAACAGAAGGAAAGGGGAAAGATGTTCTGAGAGCTGGGGAAAGTCTAGTTTGAGAGAAAGATGTTTCTGAAGCTGATCTGCAAGTCAGGCTTGGAAGAAAAATTCAAAGGCTGTGTTCTAATATCGTATTCCTGGGTTTGGGAGGTTCATTCACAGCTTAATCCTGTCCCATGAAGTCATGGTTATATAAGTGTCTGTTGTATGCTGTGTCACTTGCTGTCCCCCACCCCCAACACAGGACAGTGTAACCTGAGCTCACACTCCAGCTTCTGAAAACACTTACACAACACCGGTAGCTTTCCAAATTGCCTTGTATTTCTACTAAAGAAAGGCAAGTTATTTGATTATTTTTCTGCTTTCAGTTTCATTCACATTGCAGAAAAGACTGGAAAAGGATAAATAAAATTGAAGGGTATTTGCATATTTTCTTCAATTCCCAAGTAAAACAAGGAGGGTCAAATATTTCAACTTCACAGAAGACTATGCAAAAAAAGCTTATTGGCCTGTGTGGGGCCAATTTAAAAACATCTCATTTCCTAGATGAATTGGGCTGAAGGTCCTTAGCTGGGAAATGCAGAGTCAGACTTGGTTTCCCACGTGCGGGGTATTTATATGCCCAAGCCCCTGACTCCACTGCTACATGCAGCACCTGCCCACACTTACGGGCTTCGGGGGACACTAGAAATGACTCAAACAATACAAGCAGACACACCAGCAGTCTCTTCTGACTACTCTTCTGGCCCTATCTCTTCCTTCTCTGGACTACTCCAGCTACTGGGCAGTCTTCTATTACTGAATGATGAATCACACACACTTCTGTCTTATTTGCATATCGCGCTATGACTAAGATCCTCACGGTCAGAGATGAGAGTTGATTTGTCTTTGCATCCAAAGACCTAAAAAAGTATCTGATACACAGTAAGAATTCAAAAAAGTTCTGAACTGACTCAACATCAAAACAAGAACCCATAAAATGATGCAAAGTGCTGCATTTTTTAACAAAAGCATCGAATAACTGTATCTCACCCTCTAAACACTTGATGAAGATGGTGGTGGCATTAGAGGGTTTCCCCACCCTGTAGCCTCTTTTAAAAAGTAGGCCAATGAAGCTGCGGACAAACTGTTCGATTACTACCTCCAATGAGAGGTATTTAAGAGCTGGTTCAAATTAGATAATTTATTTGTTGACACTATTACACTTCCTAGAACAGCAATGTCCAATAGGAAACATAATGTGGGACAAGTGTATAATTTTGAATTTTCTAGTATCAATGTTTAAAAAATTAAAAAGAAACAGGTGAAATTAATTTTAATATAATTTAGCCCAATATATCTAAAATATTTCAAAATTAATATTTTACATTCTTTTTTTCATACTAGAGCTCTGAAATCCATTGTGTATTTAACACTTATAGCACATCTCAATCTGGACTCGCCACATTTCAAACGCTCAATAGACTCATGTGGCTCATGCTACTATGCTGGACAGCACAGGCCTAGAATACACATTTAAGGCAGAATATGAGTAACTCTCCTCTTGGCACCAATAACAAATTCACCAAGCAGATACCCCAAATCCCCTGGGTATAGAACATGCATCTCTGGTACTCCATTACAACACATATGTAAGGAAAAAGGCAGAGAAATGTGAAACTCTTAAATATAAAGCTGTGAGTAATTTAATTGTTCTTAGGATAGAAAAGGAAAAAATAGCACTTACAGTAAGAGGAACTTTAAAATCTCTGACAGATGACACACAATGTATAAAGAGGCCCGGCTGGTAGCACAAGGCACTGCCCAGTAGAACTGACAGCTCAGCGCTAAGAGTTTGAAAACACACCCACACAAAACTCAAAGCAAAATACTGTACAGAGATTGAGTTACAGATGAAAAATTTAATAAGTGTGTCTGTCTCAAGACACAAGAAAGGAACCTGAGAGTCAGTGGCCGGCAGAATTAAGGCCAACATAGCTGGAGGCAGCATTTCAAGTACAAAGAGGGGAATGAAAGGGGAATGAGAGCATTATTGTCCTGAAGCAGCATCGCACGTAGCTTTTTCTGTCTTTCCGATTGCAGGAAACCAATGCAGAATCAAGGAATGAACGTGTGGAAAAGGTAAGTTTGGGGACTGGAGGGGAAAACTGTAGGAGAAAATGAGAGGTTAAGATGTGACTGCAATGTCAGTAACTTATTTCTTACTAATCTGATATTTTCCCCCTAAACTCTAGTAAATTGCCTTTGACTCAGAAATAATCTAGTAACTATAATTTAAAATACAGGACCCAGGAAGAAAAAGTAAAACTGTTTCATTGGCCCAAACTCTAACATCTGGTAAACTTGTTAGCCTTCTGAATAAAGATACGGAATACCCCTTGTGCACATTTACCCAGAGTAGTCAAGTGACATGATAACAACATGTGACTGATCAGAATGCCTGCCCTAACTAACAGTCCTGTGACTCAGAAAGTAAAACCACCAGGATGGAGAGAGCAGTGTCCACTCTGAGGTAGAATGTCTGGTAAGAGCCTGAGCAGTCAGTCAATAAGAACCGGTGACGGTGACAGAAAGCCACCAAAGGGCATCATTTGCTCCAGACTCCCAGAAGCTTGCCCCTTGAACACAGGCAAAATGTGATGTCACCAAACACGATGACATTTAGGGCACAGGCCATGGAAGAGCCACTGCTTCAAATTAGTGTGACAAGCGAGATAAACTAGGGAGAAGATAAAGCAGGGGCCAGAGCCATTTGGTTTCAGCAGCAACTAAGAGGCTGATTTAAAGGATGACAGAATAAAAATGTAAACATACGGGTAACTCTACTATGGCTGGTGCCTATTATGACAGAGAGGGAAATTCCAAAGTGCCCTCTCTGTTTCTTTGTCCCTCCATCTCTAGCAGAGCATTCCAAAACTCAGGAATAATGAAAAGATTAGCCACGTGAAAAGGTCATACAACCCTACCAGAAATAAACATACACAAGAAGTGAAAGAAAACAACTTTCCAAAGTGAAGAGAGAAAGAGAATCTATCTTCTATACAGTTGCCTCTGCCCTTCCAGACTATGCCTGAAGGGGTGGAGCGATGTATCAAATTTGAGCAGGAGGCCAAAACAACTGGCAATAGTGGTGTTTTTAATAGAATACCATCAAATACAGAGATACGGTACAAAGTTTAAAATTTCTAAATATACACTAGCAGGAGCCTAAGACTTAAGCTAACTAAAAACCCCTACACAAAGTGAGAAATGAAATTAAGAAAACCACTGCTCATCACGTAATTTTTCACATAAACTTTAAAAAGCAGCATCTTGGGCCAGGCAAGGTGGCTCGTGCCTGTGATCCTAGCATTCTGGGAAGCTGAGGGAAGAGGATCACTTGAGCTCAGGAGTTCGAGACCAACCTGAGCAAGAGCAAGACCCCATCTCTACTAAAAATAGAAAAATTAGCCAGGCATCATGGCTCAAGCCTGTAGTCCCAGCTACTCAGGAGGCTGAGGCAGGAGGATCGTTTGAGCCCAGGAGTTTGAAGTTTCAGTGAGCTACAATGATGCCACTGCACCCTAGCCAGGGCAAAAGAGCAAGATTCTGTCTCAAAAAAAAAAAAAAAAAGAAAAAGAAAAGAAAGTAGCATCTTAGTCTAGCTTGAAGTTGACCACCAAAGACCATCTGGCAAAGAAACAGACCCTTATAAGGAGTGAAAGTTGCCTGATGCCTCTCACAGCTCATTCAAGTTACTTTTGTACTGCTTTTGATAAACTTAGTTAATCCACCAGCTGAAGACAGAGCTGGTAATAATTTATATTTGTATAGTGTAAAATTTATACATTTTTATTATAAAGCATGACACATAATAAGATGGAAGAGAAAGGAAGACATTGGAGATGCAGGTAAAATTATTAATAAAATGTAAAAAACACTAACTTAACCATGGTGCCACATGTCCACACTTCCATGTGGTTCCGCATCTCTCCATCAAGTTTATCATCTTGTTTTCACGGAATTAACTTATACCAACTCTAAGAAGTGTCAGCATAAGAGCAGTCACAGCCATCTTCAAAAACGTGGTACTCACCATCTCCACTTGAAACAAGGGATGGTCCTTGTTAATTAGCAATCAGCGTGCCTTTCGTAGGGCAGAGTTACATAAATGTTTATTGAATATTAAAGTCATGCAGCCTGTCCTTTTTGTCATTCCATTGTTAAGATTATTCACAAACACCAATATTTCTTCAATGATCTCCAGCCCTTGTGTAAGCCCATGAGGCGGTCTGTCACCTCTGCATGGATGTCACTGCTGTCACCCA
The DNA here is from genome assembly GCA_004363605.1 of Indri indri. Taxonomy (NCBI): domain Eukaryota; kingdom Metazoa; phylum Chordata; class Mammalia; order Primates; family Indriidae; genus Indri; species Indri indri. The sequence goes on along the minus strand of RJWJ010000978.1, from coordinate 15,713 downwards.
CTTGGGTTCCTAAGAGAAGCACTCACTGAAGTACCCTAGGCAAAGAAATGTTACCTAGATTCCAGGAGCCATAACTCTGAGTCTTCTTTAGCCTTCTGTCACCTTTAAGGACCATTAAGATCTATTTTCACTGATAATTCTCTACATATGCATTTATGTATATTTCATACATAATATTTAGGCCAAACAGCTTTAAAATTAACACATAGATTAAAAAACAAACTGTCTATCTCTAAGCAAGGATAAAGTACAAGGCCGGGCGCGGTGGCTCACGCTTGTAATCCTAGCACTCTGGGAGGCCGAGGCGGGCGGATCGTTCTGAGCTCAGGAGTTCGAGACCAGCCTGAGCAAGAGCAAGACCCCGTCTCTACCAAAAATAGAAAGAAATTAATTGGACAGCTAAAAATATATAGAAAAAATTAGCCGGGCATGGTGGCGCATGCCTGTAGTCCCAGCTACTTGGGAGGCTGAGGCAGTGGGATTGCTTGAGCCCAGGAGTTTGAGGTTGCTGTGAGCTAAGCTGACGCCACGGCACTCACCCCAGGCGAGAGAGTGAGACGCTGTCTCAAAAAAAAAAAAAAAAAAAAAAAACAAAACAAACAAGGATAAAGTACAAAAGATGAAAGATCGGTAAATAATGCAGTCACTATTTATTTAAAAGGATTGATGTGAAAAGCCCACTTAGACACTAAAGGACTGACACAAGCCAGTCAAGTTCAGAAAATTAATTGGCTCCCAAGGCCAGATGTGATGGCTCACGCCTGTAATCCTAGCACTCTGGGAGGCCGAGGCGGGCGGATCGTTCTGAGCTCAGGAGTTCGAGACCAGCCTGAGCAAGAGACAGACCCCGTCTCTACCAAAAATAGAAAGAAATTAAGTGGACAGCTAAAAATATATATAGAAAAAATTAGCTGGGCATGGTGGTGCATGCCTGTAGTCCCAACTACTCGGGAGGCTGAGACAGTAGGATTGCTTGAGCCCAGGAGTTTGAGGTTGCTGTGAGCTAGGCTGACGCCATGGTACTCACCCCAGGCAAGAGAGTGAGACTCTGTCTCAAAAAAAAAAAAAAAAGAAAATTAATTGGCTCCTTAATCCAAAAGATGCTAACAAGGGAGTTTTACTTCCAATTTCTAATGGATAGAGCCCTCACAGAGCAATTTATAAAACCAGCCTACCAACCTTAAGCATTGGTTTGAGAATATCATACAATAGGACACTGACAGTAAATAGAAAGCTTACAATATCTTTCCATCAAAGTCAGAAGTAGACATAATCCTTTGAAAACTTATTTTGTGCTTGAAAATCATATGTTTTTAAAACTTAAAGTGTGTATGACATAGTACAGAGTACAAGGTGAATCCAGAGTTTCAAAATCTACAGAAGTTTAGAAAAGGAGGGAGAGAGGGCTGAAAACCAACCCAGGCAGAGCGCTGGGGCATTAGACAATGTTTTTTAAAGACAGAAGTCTGTGCTATGATGCAACTGCCTGCAATTATGAATGTCTTTGCACAGCCCAGTTTGAGTGAAGATTTATGTTCCTACTACTTAGACATGCAGAAAATAAACAGCCTCTCAGAGTTCCTCTATCTGCAAAATAATTTTTTTAAGAAGGGAATATGGAAAACTGAATAATTTTTGAGCTATTCTACTCATTTACACAAAATTCTATAAAATTTCTGTGACTTTGTAATTCCTGTACCACTAGCTTAGACATGGATCTTAAAAAGGGCTAAAATTACTAGGCCTGGTTAGTATCTCCCAGAAGAACTCACTTAATAGGTCGGCAGCAGTCAATTATACTAATGTGTAAAAAGAAGCAATGTGCTTAATATAGCATCATAAAATTTTAGAATCAGAAGAGACCTTAGCAATCTAGTTCAACTTCCTCATTTTACTACTGAGGAAACTGATTCTAAAAGGTGAAATCACTTGTCAAAGTCACAGTTACTTAACAGTCTAGGACTTAAACCCCAATCTCCAGATTAAAGAATCCTAATCCTAAAGTAAACTGATGAATAAAAGTTTCTGATCTGTTATATACAGCAGTAAGATGAAAGAGTCAATCTCAAGGCAAGTTAAAATTGACTCCCTTTCCACTCTTCACAAAGGGGAAAAAAAGTAGGCATATTGTTGCCTGCCTTTAAACAGTCAGACATGGCCCATACTAAAAGCAAAAGCATGCCAACTGTTCTGAACCAAAAAAAAAAAGGACACAAAGACAACTCACAGAAGAATCAAGAACTTCCTTATTGGAAAGTTTTCTCTTTATATAAGTTTTCTTGTTCTTACTTTGCAAATGAGCAAATTTAATAGTTGCTATAGGTCTTTAGAACCAATGGAAAAAATAACTACATTTCTATTTTCACAATACTGCAAGACACCTGGCTATTTGGAGAGAAGAAATCAATCTACTAAATTTACTCACAAATCCGTAAGATACTTTCTGTACAACCACCCTAGATGCTGTAAGTGGAAACTAGTTTATTTGGATTTTAAAACCCAACTTCTGTGATGGATTATTTTGCACCTGTTTAGGTAATCTTCTACCTAAGACACAGACACACAGCAGGTTCTATCAGACCTCAGAAAGAAAACCCCCCCCTTTAATTAAACAGAAATAAAACTGAAACACACAAAAGGACCTGAAAGACACAGACACACAGCAGGTTCTATCAGACCCCAGAAAGAAAAACCCCCCTTTAATTAAACAGAAATAAAACTGAAACACACAAAAGGACCTGAAATTTGGCAAGGCACAAGCTCTGACATGAGAAGCACAAGCTGCTTTTCCATGCTGAATATTTAACTCCTCATAAATTACAAATTCTTCACTGACAACTGTTCATTAAAAATGTGCCCTTCAAAACGGCAAGACACTCCTACTCAAATTAACTTTCTAAAACATGGCAGGAAGAAAGGTTTTAATTTCCCATACCAATAAAAGTGTTTTCCCCCATTCTGATATAAATCAAGGAATAAAATTTCGGTGTTAAACGTAACTTCCTTTAGCAATTGGAGATCAGGAAGATACAGGAATTATGGGAAAAGGGAAAAGAAGAGGTGTAACATTTACTAAATTTTATGTACATTAATTCAGTTAATTTTCACAACCACTATGTGAAGCAGCTATTATCCCTAATTTATAGATGAGAAAACTGAACTCCAAAAGGTTAAGCAGTTTGGCCAGGCACAGTGGCTCACACCTGTAATCTTAGCACTCTGAGATGCTGAGGCAAGAGGATCACCTGAGGCCAGGAGTTCAAGACTAGCCTGGGCAACATAGCAAGAACCCAGTCTCCAAAAAATGAAAAAATTAGCCAGGCATGGTGGCATGCACCTGTAGTCCCAGCTACTCCAGAAGCCGAAGTAGCTTGAGCCCAGGAGTTCGAGGTTGCAGTGAGCTACGATCACACCATTGCACTCTAGCATGGGCAACAGAGCAAGAAGACCTCATCTCTGAAAAAAGAAGACAAGAAAAGAAAGAAAGGTTAAGCAGTTTGTACAAAATCTTCCAAAAGTAAGAGAGCCGAGATTTGCTGTCAAGCAGAGGACTGAATTCCAGCTCTTAACCTGTCTTCCATCAATAGCTACGGGCTCCTGAACAGCAGGATGTATGCCTGTTTTACTCATATTTGTGCCTCCAGTGTCTGGGCTAGTGTCTCCCTATAGTAGGTGCTCAATAAATATCTGATGAATACATTAACTAAAAGATAAGGGCGTTCTTTTTTATATCCTTTTCATCCCAAATGGTAACATACTATTAGTCTATACTCTAATTTTATACTTAATATTTTGAAGGCAAAAAAAAAGATAATTGGTATATTTCTCCCAAGAAGCTATACAAATGGCCAATAAGCACACAAAAAGATGTTCAACATTGCTAGCCATCAGGTAAATGCAATTCAAAATCACAATGAGATCCCACACTGCACACTAACTAGGATAACTATAATCAAAAAGACAGAGAATAAGAAGTGTTGATGAGATTTGGACAAATTGGAACCTCATTCGCTGCTGGCAGTACAAACACTTTGGAAAGCAGTGTTGCAGTGCCTCAAAAGGTACAGTTCCCGTATGACCCAGCAATTCTACTCCCAGGTATATCTATACACTTACATACAAATGTTCACAGCAGCAGCATTCATAAAAGACAAAAAATAGAAACAACCCAAATGTTTATCAACGGATTATCAGACAAAATGTGGTATGTATATCTATACAACAGAGTGTTATCCAGTCATAAAAAGGAATGAAGTACTTACGCATGCCACAACACAGATGAACACACCGTGCTAAGTGAAAGAAGCCAGTCATAGTGTATGAGTCTCTTTATATGAAATGTCCACAACAGACAGATCTGTACAGAGAGTAGATTAGTGGGTGCCTAGGGCTGGGAGAGTTGGGGAGAAATAAGGAGTAACTGCTAATGGACACAGGATTTCTTTTTGGGATGATGAAAATAAAACATTGTGGTGATGGCTGCACAACTCTCTGTATAAACTAAAAGCCTACTAAGTTGTATACTTTAAAGTGGGTAAACGGTATGGTAGGAGAATTATAGCTCAATAAAGCTGCTGTTGCTTTTTTTTTTTTTAACGTAATTGGTATACCTAGGAGTTTTCTTGCTTACTACTCACAACCAGATATTTTTAACCACACATCTGAAAAAAAGACTGTGGAAAACTCAGTTATTATAAAATGCTAAAGACCAGTAAGATGAATTCCTCATCAGGACAGGGAATCCTGTCCTTAATATAAACCCAAACTTCTTTTCTCAAGTTTTATTTGCTATTATCTTCCTTCAAACTACAAAAAGTAGACTATCTATTATCTGGATATGCTATTATCATGTCCATATCTTCACTCACTCTGGCCCAGAATGTCTACCTAACCTATCCCTACCTAGAAACCCTGTATCTCCACCACAGCCAAACACAGCCAGGTGCTTGCGCCTTAGTCCCAGCTACTCAAGGGGCTGAGGCAGGGGGATCACTGGAGCCCCAGGAATTCGAGGCTGCAGCGAGCTATGATCACACCACTGCACTCCAGCCTGTGTGACAGAATGAGACCTTGTCTCAAAAAAAAAAAAAAGCCAAACATAAGTGCTAATTCCTACTCCAGAAGCCTTGATTTCCTTCCAGACACACATCCAAGCCAAATGAACTGATCATCTTCCACGGTCCCATCACACCTGTTTTTGCCTATACTTTACCTACAGTAGTTGTCTCACCTTGTGAGCCAGAGAGCTCCATGTACCTAGCACAGTCTTCACAGCACTCAACAATATTTGATAAATTGGGATTTATGGGGTTTTCTCCCACCCCACAGGACACTTTCTATTGGCCATACACATATGAAAAACTTTACTACAAATTTAACAATGCACAAAATGAACGCAGGTGACTCAAAGGCAACCAGTGATACGGAACTAGGCTTTCCTTCCCCCATTGTCGTCTCCTTCCCTGACCTCTGGTATTTGAAAGTACTGAGGACTCCCTCTGTACTGCTCTCACCGCCTTACAAGGTGATCTAGAGATCTCCAGTTCATCAAGCCCAAATCCCACATCACTCCCCCTCCCTTCATCAATAACCCCAGGGGTGGGAATGGCAGGTTTTACCCCCATTTTCCAGAACAAGAAACAGATTGAGAGAAGTTAAAACAATTTGCCCAAGACTCTTATTAGAGATGGGGCTACAGCAAATCCAGGACCCCAAACATCTTAATAGTTCTGTTTCCCCATGCTGGTTTGCTGAGAATATTGCCAGTAAAATATCACGTTTAATTACTTAAAAATACAAATAGGCATTCAGACATAAACATTTTTTAAAAGAATAAAGAGGCCGGGCATGGTGGCTCACGCCTGTAATCCTAGCGCTCTGGGAGGCCGAGGCGGGCGGATTGTTTGAGCTCAGGAGTTTGAAACCAGCCTGAGCAAGAGCGAGAGCCCGTCTCTCCTAAAAATAGAAAGAAATTAATCGGACAACTAAAATATATAGAAAAAATTAGCTGGGCATGGTGGCGCATGCCTGTAGTCCCAGCTACTCGGGAGGCTGAGGCAGTAGGATTGCTTGAACCCAGGAGTTTGAGGTTGCTGTGAGCTAGGCTGACGCCACGGCACTCGCCCCAGGCAAGAGAGTGAGACTCTGTCTCAAAAAAAAAAAAAAAAGAAAAATACTCAAATATTAACAGGATTTTCTCTGGGCAGTAGGATTATGGATAATTTGCTTTTGTCTGTGTTTTTGTAAATGTGCCTATTTCATCATTTATGCAATGAGCCCATACATCTTAAGAAGAGAACATTACGTTATCAAAATGTAAAGACTGCCATAAAACTGGTATATTAAGGAAAAAACAAACCAGAGAACCTCAAAAAAAAAAAAATTCACTGGAAAACATTTTCTGAAATCTAAATTTGACTTTAACACTAGATTCTCAGTGTGACAACCTAAGCTACATATTCTTTACAACAGAAATTAGCAATACAGTTTCATGTGATAAAGATACACTTTTTTCTAGTCACCCATGTGTAAAACGAACTTAGTGATAAAAGTTTTCTTTCATAGGGCTGGGCGCGGTGGCTCACGCCTGTAATCCTAGCTCTCTGGGAGGCCGAGGCAGGCGGATCATTTGAGCTCAGGAGTTCGAGACCAGCTTGAGCAAGAGTGAGACCCTGTCTCTACCAAAAAAAAAATAGAAAGAAATTAATTGGACAACTAAAAATATATATAAAAAATTAGCCGGGCATGGTGGCACATGCCTGTAGTCCCAGCTACCTAGGAGGCTGAGGCAGGAGGATCGCTTGAGCCCAGGAGTTTGAGGTTGCTGTGAGTTAGGATGATGCCACGGCACTCTAGCCCGGGCAACACAGTGAGACTCTGTCTCAAAAAAAAAAAAAGTTTTCTTTCATTTAAGCTATAAAAAATTATCCTGCTTATAAAGTTTATTTATTTTATAGTCTGGGAAGGAAAAGTCTAAATAGGTTCCTTCCTGCTTTAAGGTATCACAACATAATAAGAAGCCATTGTATGGGGTAAATCAGTTAGAGAGGAGGCAGGAGTTCAAATGCCTTGATTAAAAGATTTTTAGAAAAACATTCCTAACATCTCTTATCTTTTCTGAAAAGAAGGGGGAAATATGCCAAATATTTCAGTGTACTACTTGTGCAAAAGAAGGGATCTATCTATAGAATTGGGGAGGAAAAAAAAATCATTAAATTGCTTTCCCTTTATATATCAAACACAAATCTTGGATGATCTGCACATCCTGAACATCTGGATCTTCAGGCCCTTAACTTCAGAGAAGATATTATAAATCAAGGACTCAGCAATTTTAAGCGTAAAAAAGGGGCAGAGTTAAATTGGGATCTAGCCAAGCTATACTTAGACATAAGCAAGCAATGGAGAAAACAAATATCAAACTACTTAATTCAAGTCAGAAGTATTTTAGATCTTACGCTTACAGACAACACTGGGGCAGCAAAATGTCTGCCTGCAGTGGCACTAGGATTCTAGGATTCCCGCAGAGAGGTAGATGAGAATACACTTCCCCAGGGGAAGAGATACCAGAGAGGGTTCCCAGTAGATTCTGTAACCTGACTACTTCCTCTTTTCAAAGATTTTGCAAAGCATACTTTTAAGATGTTGTTGCTGGACCACAATAAACGAACAATTAAAAAACAGCCCCACCCATTGAGTTAGGGCTAGTGGAATCTGTCCTTCTGGAAGTGCCAGATGGAGATTAAAAAAAAAAAAAAACTCTTTACCAATTGTGGCCAAGATTCCTTGGTACTTGGTGCCAGGGCCAGGATATTAACCCAGATGTCCTAGCCAAATTCAAGGTTGGTTAATTACAGTCTGCCAACCTACCAACAAAAAAAAAGGCCTCCCTCTGTTCCCCTGATTGAAATCTGAAGAGGTCATTCTTCCTTGAAATTCTTGTGTAGTTCCATCAATCAATATGCTTTCCCTTAAAAGTGCATTGTAACTCAAATGCTGATTTAAAGCACATGGATTCTTTGAGTTCCACCTATATGGGGAACATATACTGTATATATTAAAAATATATGAGACACTGTTATAGTTTAAAGCCTCTCTAAGCAGCTATCTAAAAAATTCATATCCAGGGTAACACTAACACTGCTTTCCAATTAATACTGAAAAGACTATACAAAGGTTTATATTAAACACAGATTTTGAGCCATAAAACTTTTAAGACTAAAAAGGAGAGCTTTGCTATCAGAAGCACAATTCTGGGAAAAAGCTATATATGCAAATATCAGTTACAAAGCCTCCCAGAGTTAAGCAAAAATCCTGAATAGATGCATACAAATAGGAAAGGATACAACTCCACAGCAAGTCTGACCATCAAGTACTGGGCTGGCCTTTCTGCCAACCACTTACTTGAGGGTTCCACTGCCAAAGTATTCTACGCATTGCTTAAAATAACATAAACTGGGTTAATTTCTAGCTCTCTATTCACTAGCTGTGTGGCCTTCTGTGCAAGGTAATGAAATTCTTTGAGCCTCAGTTCCCCCATTTTAACTTTATCTTCATCAAAATCATTAACAACATGGCATAAAATTATTCTGCATCCTTTAGTATTTCTAAATACTTTAACAATTAATTACATATGATAAGTACCATAGCCTATAGGCCTTAATTAACAGCAAGTGCATGCTTCCCACCTCAGGAACTTTGCACTTGCTGTTCTTCTTCCTAGTATGCTCTTCCCTCTGGGATCTACGTTCCCTCACTTCCTTTAGCTCTCTATTCAAAAGTCATGATCTCAGCTAGGTCTCCTCTTGCTGCCCTATACAAAATTTCCATTACCCTAACTCTTATCCCCAAAACTTCATTTTTCTCCTTTCCTGATTTTTTTCATGACTATTTATCACTTTTAAACATACAATAAACTTTATTATCTGTCTCTCTACTTGAAGGGGAGTTAGTTCCAAGAGAGCAGGGATTTCTGTTTTATTCACTGCTATATTACCAGTATCCAGAATGGCACCTGGCACACAGTAGGTGCTCAATAAACATTTGTTACCTGAATACCTAATGAGACCTAATTACAGCCCTCAGATTGGTATGCCATAGCTCCACAAGCTGCCTTTGGAGAGATTATCACACTTCAAAAATAATATAAAGGAGAACTGCAAGCTTGCCATGACTAATAAACAACATCGTCTATTCCCCACATCAGAGAAAAACACATTTGACCTCTCACCTCATTTGCACAAGGAAGGGAAGAAAGAAGTTGATTATTTGTACAGTGGAAAGTTTTATGAGGTGAAAACTCTCACTTTAGTTAACACTATATATAGGCAATGTTTTCTATAAATGCTAACAAATATTAAATCATCTTCCTGTGACTTACTACAGTACCTTCTGTTTTTTTCTTTGGCTTGGACTTCTAAAAACCAGTCTTGAAATTTATGAACCTCATTTTCAATTAACTAAAAAATAAACATCTACTAAGCATATGAAACTCTGCAGAGGGTCTCATTGCATGAAAGGCAAGGTCCCTATCATTGACATAGCTAGTCTAGGGAGACCAGAAATCTACCCTGTAAATGATAATGAACACCACCAGGTGGCCCATATGTGACAAATTCAAAGGTGTCTACCTTTGTATGGGGTATAAGAGGATCAAGTCATCTCTTATGCATCATCCACTGGGTTTTGAATCCCAACAGAACTCAAAAAGCAAGAGTCTGTTGCAGGGGAGGGCTCACACCTGTAATCTTAGCACTCTGGGAGGCCGAGATGGGAGGACTGCTTGAGGCCAGGAGTTCCAGACCACCCTGAGCAAGAGCAAGCAAGACCCCATCTCTATAAAAAAAAAAAAAAAAAAAAAAAAAAAAAAAGAAGAAGAAAAATTAGTCCCTGAGACTTGGGAGGCTGAGGCAGGAGATGACTTGAGCCCAGGGTTTTGAGGTTGCAGGGAGCTATGATGACACCACTGCACTCTAGCCAGGTGACAGAGTGAGACTCTGTCTCAAAAAAAAAAAAAAAAAAATGCAAGACTCAAACATTACTGAGTCAGTTCACACACATTATGGGTCACATGGGGTGTGACGGACTCAATGTTAGACACTGGGTAAAATTTTTTTTAAAAAAGATAAAAAAGGACATCAAAATTTAAACTCCTAAAAGAACAGAAACCAGATTGGCTTATGTTGTGCTCAAGCACAAGTTGGAGCTCAAGCAATAACTCAAAAAGCAGGGAAGGGCAAACTCTTGATTTCCAAACAGAATACCTATGCAGGGTCCCACCCAGTTTCTGTTTTTACCAGTTTGAACTAGGCCTAGTGGGAAGCCTGAGATGTACTTAACCGTTTCTCTGAACCTCAAACACCTGGCACCAGCCCTCAGCTAAGCAATCACCCAATTCCTTTGTTCTAACAGAGACCAGCCTTGCTCTTTGCCAGAGATTCCCTATACTAATTTAATAATGAAGCACCTCAAGTCAGAATACCTGAGTTCAAACTCTGGCACCACCACTTATCAGCTGGGTGACCCTGGGCAAGTAACTTGACCTTTCTATGTCCCCTCAGCCAAGTGGAGATAATGATAGCACCCTCACTGGGCTAGGATGATTAAATGAGATAAAACACATTAAAAAAAAAAAAAAGACTTGCCCAGAGCCTGGCCGCAGGATGCTCTCAATAAATGTTAATTGTTATTATTTACAGAGAAAAAATGGTCCTAGGGCTAAGGAACAACATACCTGAGGATTTTTGCAAAAGGCTATCATTAAACCTAAGAGTCAAACAGATTGCTCTACTGACTCATAGATATTATCGGTAATAGCAGTAATAATAAAATAGCAACAACGACGAGCATCATGACCATAATGACAGCAGCGGCCACGACACTAACACTTACAGAGCTCTCCCGGCCAGACGCCGCCGTCCTAACCTAAAAGAGGAAGGGGAAGGCAAGGCTGCTGAATCACACACAAAATTACAGAATCCTCTCCACCTTCCTTTTTAAAAACAGTAATTGGCGCCCAAGTTTTGCTAAAAAAAAAAAAACAGGTATCTAACCCGATTACAGACTTAATGTGTAATTTCTTCATACCAAAGAGGTGGGGCTATGAAGGGAGGAGGGGGTGGCGCTCGGTTCCTGCCAGATGGAAAAGCCACATGAAGTGGAGAAACAGCCGGATTCAGGATTTACCCCCAAATTCAAATCAGATTTTTGAAGCCCAGAACCTCCAAATTCGGGGAATCTGAAGGCTCTGCTTTTAAAATAACCTCTGAACAAGTGTCATCTGTCTTCCGGGCCAATCCACCGCCGCGGTAGAAGGTTCGGGTTACCGGGCAGCGGTGTTATTTCAGAAATCCCGGAGAGATCTGGCCACCTCTAGGCTTCCACCTTCCCCGAGAATCGCAGCCCCACTTGGGAGGAAAACAAAAGCCGGGGCCGGGCGGCCGGGGCTCGCCGGGGAGGCCACGGCCAGGGTGCCCTCCATGCGGGCTCGCGGGGCCGGCGCCCAGGGCCTGAGGAATGCTCAGGTGACGGGCGCCGCGCCCGGGGCAACAGGTCCTGCCGCGCCTCGGCCTCCCCGGAGTCCGGCCCACCCCAGCCGCCCCAGGGCCGAAGGCAGAGGACAGGGGCGCCGGGGAAGGAGCGGCGCCTGGGGCGGCGCAGGGCAAGGAGTCCAAGCTCCATCTTGAGGCGGGCGGAGGAAGGGAAGGCCCGGCTCCGCGCTGACAGGGCCGCCCACTTTTCCGGCTCACAGGGAGTACCCCAGAGACCCCTGGCCTCCGAGGCCGACCACCCGGGGCTCTCAGGGGTCCCCTCTAGGGCGGCCCCGGCGCGCGAGGCTCAGCACCCCTCACGGACGCCGGACCACGGCCCCGAGCGAGCGGCCCCGAGCGGGCCCGGGGAGACCTGAGGTGGGAAGGGGAGAAGGGTGCCGGGAAGGGGAGAGGGCCCGCGCCGCGCCCCGCTCACCGCCTCGGACGCCGCCGGTCGCCGCCACCTGCCCCACTGCAGCAGCAGCAGCCGCGGCCGCCGCCTCCCGGCTCGTCGGCTCGGGGCGGGGGAGAGCGTGACGCGCCGCCGCCGCCGCCGCCGCGGGGCCGGGCGGGCGCGCGCCGCCAAGAGAAGACGCCGCGCGGCTCCTCCCCGCGCTCCGCCGCCGCCGCGCCCGCCCGCCAGCTCGGCCCCTAAGTCCCCTATCCCACGACCCCCGGCCCCAGCCCCGCCCCTTTGTCTGCACCCACCGCGGGCCCGAGGGGCGACCCCAGCCCGGGGCGCACCCGCAGCTCCACCCTGGACCCTCAGGAGCCCCGGGATGGGGAGCAAGGTGCGAGGGAGAGCCCAGAGGCCTGCTCGAAGGGGCTCCTCATCTTTTCGGTTAGTTCCCCGTTTTCGGCAAAGTATTCCCAGAATTTGCACGTCACACCTAGTAGCTCCATTCAGTCTTGACCACAGCCTGCTGTTTGGGGCTGATTCATTTGTTTGCCCTCCCCTTCCCGCCGGGCCAGGGTGAGAAATCCTTTGAAAGAGGCTGGAAGGCGCTGCCCACAGCAGGTTAAGTTTGGGGAGGGTCATCTTTGCCCTTTCCTCCCTCCAGGGAAAGACCATGGGTGAGGAATCCCTCGAAGAAAGCTAAAAGGAGCTGCCTACAGCTAGTTAAGCTTGGGAAGAACCATCTCTGCTCCCGCCTTCCCTCAGGGAAAGAACGAAGGTTAAAAATCCTTTGAAACAAGCCCAGGGCTTGCTCCATGAGTTTGAGAAAAGCCTCTTTTATTTGTCTTGGTCGCTTGGACCGAAGCCCTGGTTAATGTCCCGTCCTCCCGCCTTCCCTCAGGGATCTCCTTTAAAAGCTTTTGAAAGGGACTGGAGCGGAGGCAGCAACAGCCTGCTCGGGCTAGGGTAGCAGAGGGCGGCAAGCATTGCACTCCCATGGACCATGGCAACCCCAGGAGCTTTGCAGCTCCAGGGAGGAATTTGCAGCTCTCAGGGGAGCCCAAGATTTTGCGCGATTCAGTGGTGGATAAGGGGGCCTGGGGCTTCCTTCTCCTCCTTGGTAGAAGAAAATAATCAGGAGGGTGATCCACACACACACACTTGCTGACCTTTATTCAAAGCACGGTGCTGCCTGGACTAACAGGCATGCACAGAACCAGGGGAGGGTGCTACACTGGAAATGCACGAAGTTCTGAACAAAGTAAATTTGTCTCCTGGCCCCTCTCCTCCATTCATTTCTGAAATCACACGAAATGCTGTTAGCTAATTCAGCATGGCCCTAATTTACAAGCTTTAAGGTCGGGGGAGGGAGGATGGTACCCCTGAAATCCAATATCTGTATTCCTTATCAGAAATGCACACCTCACGCCCTCATCTGAACACTTTTTTCAGCTCTGATAAGCGACCTGTGGAGTCCAGATGCCCATGAGACAGAGCCCACTGCCAATGGTGGGGTGCAACTGTACACACCTCTGCTTTTCTCTTGTCTCCTCCACTCATTCTCCCGAGCCTGTCTTTATTAAAAATATTGATCATGGAATTTTGGCATTAATTTTGACTTTTTAAAAATATCACATTACAATACTATTTACCTTGACTGTGGAGTTTTTAGCGCCCCCTTCAATTGTGTGACCAAGGCCTAATCTCGGCCCTGCGATCAGGACTTTGACTGGGCTCAGTCCCAGGCTGCTCAGTGTTAGAACTAAAGGGTGCTCCTTCAAAATAAGCATTCAGGCCTGCTTGAGGTGGCTCGGGCCTGTAATCCCAGCACTCTGGGAGGCCAACGTGGGGGGATCACTTGAGGTCAGGAGTTTGAGACCAGCCTCAGCAAGAGCAAGACCCCACCTCTACTAAAATGAGAAAAAAATTAGCAGGGTTTGGTGGCATCCGTATGTTGTCCCAGCCACTCAGGAGCCTGAGGCAGGAGGATTGCTTGAGGCCAAGAGGTTGGAGGTTGCAATGAGTTATGATGACCCCACTGCAGTCTAGCTGGGGCGACAGAGCAAGACCCTGTATGAAAAAAACAGAAAAAGAAAAAGCATACACACTCTGTTTTTAGGTCGAGCCACTGTGCTTTTGTAAATGCATGTCTTCTGTAAAAGTATGAGAACAGCTCCACTGACAAGACTTTGGAAGATGGAAGGGAAATGGCAGAGGTAGAAAGCCAATAAGAGCTCCTAAATCTTCATTTTACAAAGTGGGGAAGTCAGTAAATACCTGTTGGGTACCTGTTGGGGTATTTTTTATTTGTTTGATTGTTTGGGGGTTTTTTTGCTGGGACAAAAAATAAAGGTTTGACCATATCATTAATGTAACCAATAGGGATAACTAAAAATAGTGATAGAACTGTGTTGCGGGGCAAGTTAGTTAGTCATAACAGAGAGTCAATAGATAATGTCTACAGTTGATAAAAACAACACAAGTATATCTTTAGAAAGATGGACTAAAAGCAAAAAATTAGTCTCTGTGGAACAGAGTCAAAAGTAGGGAGGTTCTGTCTTGAGTTTTGTGCAGTTAAAAAAAAAAATAGGAAGGAGTGGGGCAGAACCGTTGCTTTTCATTATAAACCCAAATTTATCTTATCTTTTTAAAACTGTGTGAATGCATTACTTTGATTTCTTTTAAAGAAAAAAAAAGGTATTATATTAAGGTCATCCTCAACCAGAATGAGTAGAAAATATTCTCTGCAAAATGATAGATGTTTCATTTTGCACCAGGCCCTGTTAGAAAAAAAAAAAAATGAGATGTCGGTGGTTTGTTTCTACACAGCTCTTTAGCATTGATTTTTTTCTGTGATGGTTTTCTGCAGTACCACAGGTTTCTTTCTTACCTGTCTCCCTCCACCACTATTAGAATGCAAGGTCCAGGAGAGCAGGGATTGTTGACTCTTACTCCCTGCTGTTGCCCAGGCTGGAGTGGAGTGTCTATTCACAGGTGTGATCATGCCCACTACAGCCTCGAACTCCTGGGCTCAAGCAGTCCTTCTGCCTCAGCCTCCTGAGTAGCTGGGATTACAGTCGCAGGCCAACACGCCCAGCTAGTCCTTTGTTTATGAAGGAGAACTTCATAGAAATTCATTTTCACTATACTATTTTTGAAATTACATCTACTTTTATTAGCATTGCTTCAGAAACCAGAGTCAAATTGATTTCATTCGCTCATTCAACAAATATTTACCGAAGTCTTGCTGAGTCCCAGGCACTATTCCAGGTACTGGGGGTACAGCGATGAAGGTCAAGCCCTTGACCTCAAACCATTGACTTCTGCTGACTGGTTTACTAAATCAAGGCCAGGTAATCACTGTTCCATGAAATCCTTGGGTTTTATGCCCAGGCTGGGTATAATACACCAGACCATGCTCCTTGTCAACTTCCTTTCAGCTCTGCTAAAAATTGAGGGAGAGATTGATCGCATCAGATACAAGAAAAATGTTGTGTTTCAGTTAATGGTGTCTGATGCTTTGGGAAATATTAACATTTCCTTGCAAAGATAGAGAGCTAGTGCTGGTCCATTTAATTGAAAAGTGACCCAACCAGAGGGAGACAGATTTTTAAACTGCAAAGAAAGAAAACCAAAAAATAAATCCCCCAACACGTGATGATGCGTTCATTGACTATTTTGGACCAAAAATTAATTTTATCACTGAATCCAGTGAAGACTGCCATAGCCACTTTATACAAACAATGCTGATGGTAATGGTTCCACAGAATTTTTTAAAAAGCAAAATGATG
>RJWJ010000977.1:95633-159201 GCA_004363605.1 Indri indri | reverse complement strand
CTCTTTTTTTTTTTTTTTTTGAGACAGAGTCTCACTCTCTTGCCTGGGGCGAGTGCCGTGGCGTCAGCCTAGCTCACAGCAACCTCAAACTCCTGGGCTCAAGCAATCCTACTGTCTCAGCCTCCCGAGTAGCTGGGACTACAGGCATGCACCACCATGCCCAACTGATTTTTTCTATATATATATTTTTGGGCTATCCAATTAATTTTCTTTCTATTTTTGGTAGAGATGGGGTCTCGCTCTTGCTCAGGCTGGTCTCGAACTCCTGAGCTCAGAACGATCCGCCCACCTCGGCCTCCCAGAGTGCTAGGATTACAGGCGTGAGCCACCGCGCCCGGCACAGTTGTTTTTCTTATCTTCTTTGAAAGGAATTATACAAGTGGGCCAGAAATCAGTCCATTAAATATATACTTATAAATGCATTAGTTTTAGCTGGCTGGTGTGTGTTTGTGTTCAGATCTATTCCTGGCTACCTTAAAAAATGGACCAAATTTGGCAAATCACAAAACAATATGTTTTTTCTTTGCTTACATGACTTAAATAGTCTACATATTTTTGGTAATTTCTCTTTGAAGCACTTACATATAGCACTTTCAAGCACATATGAATAATGACTAATTTGTTTCTATTGGGGTGCATAGTCTTTTCTGATAGTATATTAAGAAATCTGAGGTTCTGGATTAAAACTTTCCATGAGTTCAACTTAGTAACAGAACTAAATTCTGCACTAAGTCAGTAATGCAAACTTTTGTGTTGTTGATAAGCAAGGCCAGAGTTGTTGGGATTTGGGAAGTTACCAACTGAGAAGAGCCAAATAGATGGTTTCACTAGTTAGGGTGGATGGAATGGGATTTATAAAAGATCCCATTCTGTCAGGATTTCTTAAACGTTTCTACAAACTTTCTTAGAATTTGTATGTTTTACGCAAGTTCTGTATTCTGTTCCAATACAGCTTAGTGGTTCAGAGCATGGCCTTTGCTGGCAGAAAAGTTGAGTTCAGAGTGCCAAATCCTTAACTCATGAGTTTTGTAATTTGGAGAAAGTCACTTAACCACTCTGGGTCCACTTCCAGTTGCGAAGATTAAATATGCAAAGTGCTAAGCATAGTTGCATGGCACCTGACACATGCTCAGTTTATTTTAGGGATTAGTATACCTACATCCATGTTTTGTAATGTAAAATAATACTTTAAATGACTAACCCACTAAATAAAATGTAAACACTGACAATTATTACCCTGTTTGATGGGCACAGTTCTCTGGACTGGTGTGACTCTATCCATGCAGGAATAGACTGTGCAAGTGGGTGGGGATGACAAAAGTCATTCTTAGGTTAAGTTGAGGCAGGGAGATCCAGAAACTGTCCCAGCTTAGGTTAAGGACCAGGATCCTGGGTCCCAGTCCCATATTTCCAGAGCCACAGTTCATGAATTTTTTTTAAGGGTTGCAAACCTTTTTAACAGAGTATAACTTAATATCCTTGGAGAATTGGGTCTTATTTACTAATGTCTCTTACCTCTAAATAATATTAAATTTTATTAGAAGACTCCAAGCAACAGGCTAAGTTTTCTGATTCTAGCTCTTTCTCTCTTTCTCTCATTTATCCAACTTAATCATTCTTTTTTTTTTTTTTTTTTTTTTTTTTTTTTTGAGACAGAGTCTCACTGTGTTGCCCAGGCTAGAGTGCCGTGGTGTCATCCTAGCTCACAGCAACCTCAAACTCCTGGGCTCAAGTAATCCTCATGCCTCAGCCTCCCAAGTAGCTGGGACTACAGGCATGCGCCACCATGCCCAGCTAATTTTTTCTATATATGTTTAGTTGTCTGATTAATTTCTTTCTATTTTTAGTAGAGACGGGGTCTCGCTCTTGCTCAGGCTGGTTTCGAACTCCTGAGCTCAACCAATCCGCCCGCCTCGGCCTCCCAGAGTGCTAGGATTACAGGTGTGAGCCACCGCGCCCGGCCCAACTTAATCATTTTTAAGTGTACAGTTTAGTAGTGTCAGGTATATTCACAGTGGTGTGAAACAGATCTCCAGAATTTTGTCATCTTGCAAATCCAAAACACTATATCCATTAAACAACAATTCTCCTTTCCCTCTTCTCCCCCAGCCCCTGGTAACTTTCTATTCCATTGTCCAGTTCTCTTAAGTTCACCTGGTTACCGTATTTAAGAGCACAGCTTTGTCAAACACTAGGCCATTAGTTCTCAGATACCATATTTGAGATGTTTTATGTTCTGAGTCAGAAGACTAAGCTATCTATTGATGATAACAAATTTTCCTTTCCCCAACTCATGTTACAATAAACTATGCAATGAAAGAAGCTTCATCCCTAGACCTGAAAAAATGCTGCAAGTATCATCTCTCTCCCAATCAGCAGAGACTGTCAAAGAATCTTCCTTTACCTTTCGTATTCATGGTCTGCATTTCTAAAATTTGTCTTTATTTTATTTATTTATTTTTTTGAGACAGAGTCTCACTGTGTTGTCTGGGCTAGAGTGCCATGGCATCAGCCTAGCTCACAGCAACCTCAAACTCCTGGGCTCAAGCAATCCTTCTGCCTCAGCCTCCCAAGTAGCTGGGACTACAGGCATGTGCCACCATGTCCGGCTAATTTTTTCTATATATTTTTAGTTGTCCAGCTAATTTCTTTCTATTTTTAGTAGAGACGGGGGTCTCGCTCTTGCTCAGGCTGGTCTCAAACTCCTGACCTCAAGCGATCCACCCACCTAGGTGTCCCAGAGTGCTGGGATTAAAGGCGTGAGCCACTGCGCCCGGCCTAAAATTTGTCTTTAAAATGCCTTTTATGCCTACATTATTCAGTACAGTAACACACTGTACATGTTTGTTGCTTAGGAGTACTTTTCAATATTAAAATAATTAAAAATAAATAAATAAATAAATAAAATAAAATGCCTTTAATTTTCTTTCCAATTTATCATACCTGAGAGCACTATCAACAGCATTGTCAATTTTTAAAATCTGGATTAAAAAAAAAATGCATGTTTTTTAGTGGCATCATAAATTAATTCTAACAGTGATACTATCATCTTTGCTAAAACTAAAATGCTAACCTTTCATTTATTTGCATGGTGGGATTACATGTGGAATAATTTTCTTTATTTTCAAAAATTATCTGAAATTTTTGTCATATTACATTTATAACGAAAAGTTCTAACATTTTAAATGATATTAACTGCTAAATTCCTGAACATGAAGTTGTTTTGTCCAGGAAGGTAGAAATAGCTTAATTTGTGGGTGGGGTAGAGACAAGGTCTTCGTATGTTGTCCAGGCTGGTCTCAAACTCCTGGGCTCAGGTAATCCTCCTGTCTCAGCCTCCCAAAGTGCTGAGATTACAGGTGTGAGCCACCATGCCTGGCCTCCTTTCTTCCTTCATTAAACATTCACCAGTGCCTCTGTCAGTCAGGCACAGTACTTGTCATCCAGGATATGAAATTGAGTCAGACAGTCTTCTCTGTGTTCTACAGTTCACAGTTTAGTGAGGGAAAAACAATAAAGCAGACAATTATAATTCAATGTCGGAAATGCAATCATGGCTTTATGTTAGGGTATCACTTCTATTACTGAATAGGGATTTAAAAAATTCTACCAAAAGTATGAAAATGACCAAAAATGGCACTGTGAAAAGCAGCTTCCACATGTACTCACCATCAAATTGGTATTAACTGATCAACACTTACGTGCACAGATAGTAGTAACATTCATTGGGTGTCGGGCAGGTGGGAGGGGGGATAAGGGGATGGGTATATTCACAACTAATGGGTGTGGTGCGCACCTCTGGGGAGATGGACACGCTTGAAGCTCTGACTTGGGTGGGGCAAAGGCAATATATGTAACCTAAACATTTGTAGCCCCGTAATATGCTGAAATAAAAATAAATAAATAAATAAAATTAAAGTTAAAAAAATGTAGCTTCTGGTTAGACTCTTCAATGGATATTTGCTTTGTTAGTATGCTTGACCCACATTGCATCATTTGTTTATAAATTAATTGTATATCACTATTACATCCTGCTGGTAAAATAGTAGGCTTTAAAGTGTTTTTTTCCAAATTGTTGTTGACAAAAATAATGTTACTGATTACTTTTTATTGCCTTCCTTTTTTCTTTAGGATGCTCCTTTCCTTAACATATTTTGTGGTTGTTTCTCTGAAGCACATTTAAGTAAATGAAGATGGAGAGCTAGAAATTACTTTCACTTCTCTGAATCTCGTGTTTACCAGTTTAATTAACCTATGATTGTAAATCTTTGAATCATATGTCAATATTCTATTTTCTTAGTCACGATTTCTAAGTGTCACCTAACTGTGGCCCCAGTTACTTTATATGTTGGTATCACAGCAAAAGACTCTGAATGTGTTTATTTTCTATATATGCATTTATTCTTGCTGATGCATGCTAGTTAAATCATGGAATAGTTTTAAACCACATGACAAAAATAGCTAAGGGTAAAGAAACATCTCTTTGTTTCTGGTTGAATAAACTCTGTGACTGTGCAAGGATCCAATTTAAAATAAATTCTAAAAGAATTATCTTATTTTCTTCTCTCAGTAAATGGAATCAATATCCAGCTAATTGCCCCAAGACAGAAATCTCAAGATCACAGATCTCCCCTCCATCCGCCACAAGTAGAGTAGATTCTACCTTCAAAACCAATCTCTAATCAGTCCACTTCTCCCCCTACAGCCTCTACCTTCGTTCAAATCTGGAATCCTGCTGTGGTATCCAAATTTATCTTCCCACATATGTTCCTTTCCTCCTCCAACCCATTCTCTAAACTACAGCCTTTGCTTTCACTTCCCTTCATGGGCTGAACTTAACCTGCTAAATCATGTCATTTTTTTTCTGAAAATACCAGCCTTTCTGCCTTAGTCAGGCACATTAGCCAAATCCTATGGATTTGGCTTACCTCAGTGAAGCCTGAAGATCTCAAATTGACAAGGTATCCCATGCCCTTAAATAACAACAGTAAATAATAACTAATATCCACTAAGTATACCACTCTGAGCATTTTAAGTGTATTAACTTTTTTTTATACAATCAACAATAATTATTATTGCTACCATTAATTGAGAGCCTACTTTACATCCAGGTGTCAGATATCCATCAGTTGTTACCTTTAGAACCACCCTGCAGGGTAGGTATTTCTGTCTCCAAGAATATGAGAAGAAGGAGACTTCCTGGAGGGTGCAATGTCGCCTTAGGCCAATCAGCTACAACTGAGTAGCAAGGTAGGAATTCAACCCCCTCCGCCAGCTCTGCTCTTGGTCCGCCACCAACACCAGACACCCCACTGCGCCCCAGACATGCACTGATGCCGCACCCACAGTGCCACGTAGAGAATGGTGATGTAAATGGAAATGAAAATATTGCGGCCAAGTCAAGCAGGCTGCTTTGACCTATGACTTGTAGGGGAACACAGGCTGATGCTAAGTCGACAGTACCAAGTTTATCACTTAATGGAGTGGCTCCCTTGGGTTCAGGCACGTGGCTAGGGACAGCAAGCTTGGGGTCATTGACATCCGAAGGAGTCACAGAAACAGGACCCCAGGAAAATTTCTTATACCTCATATACTTAAAACTTTATTACGATTGTTCACACTCCTTGGGGAAAAAAAAACCCCAACAAATCGTGGGGTTTCAGAGAGCTGTGTTAGCCCACAAAGTCTGAAGGAGAAACTGTCATTCGCAGAGCTTGATTAACCACAAACATATATTTTAGGAGGAAGTAGGCTAAGAAAAATCTGCATCACTGGCCTGTCATGTGCTTAGTTTGTTAAAGAAGGAGCTTATTATTTCTTTACACAGAAAACCTCCAAATGGAAAAAGCCCCAAAATGTTTTCTCTGAATATGTTCTCTTAGTGAATGTCTTAAGAATAATCGATGATGGCCACGAGCTAGGGGCCAGGACCCAGCTCACAAACCTGCAGCAAATTCTTTAAGCCCTGGTTGTGTCTGACGAGGAGGAATGCCTACTTACATGTTTTCAAGGAAGATTTCCTATCGCCCTCCTTGCTTGATCCAGAGGAGAAGGAAAGAGGAAGGAAAAGAGGTCATTGGCCAGCCCCGCTGTCGCCCATGTTAAGTGGAGAAAAAGGTAGTTGAGAACTCTGCTTAGCCGCGCACTGATCTGCTGGGTCACCCTTGTCCTATCAGGACAGAGGCAGCACTTCCTTCCTCATCAGTGGGCTGGGTGGGGGCAGCAGCCTCAGGCAGCTGGAGGGCATGGCCCTGGAGTGGGGCTCAGGGCTTCCTCTTTTATGGAGCTAATTAGGTATAGCTTTGGCTCTTATCTGTGCTGCCAGATGGGCCCAACTGCTAGCTCCTTACTTCATCTCAACCAGTCCAACAGGCTATTCCAACCAACAATGACATTATTCTAGTAACTTGTTTTACATATTTTGGACAAAGTCTTAAACTAATTTAGCCTTCCATCTGTCACCTTCAGGCTGAAGCCTTTTATTTTCTTGATGCTTTGACCTTGGGATTCCATCTACGTCCTAAAAGGATTTTCCCTGAAGGCCTTCAACTAGAGAGAGACCTGGAGGGTAATTCTGCAGCCTCCTCTCCTAATAAGATTTTGGAAATATCTGATTGTTTGCTAACATCCCATTCAAAGCCTCTTCAGTCCTGAGGAGTGAGACATTTGACTCCGATGCCAGCCAACTTGGCTCCAGCTTCGGTTGGTTGAGTTTGTCAAAGCCCTGGCCATTCGGGCAGCCACCTACTTACTGGGAGAGCAGACGTTGGCTAAGCCACCTAGGCACCATTTATTTATTTTGGGGGGTGTTGGGATTTGGGGGCACAGAGTAGAAGGTGGAAATAGAGCAGCACCCATAACTACACTCAGGTCTACTTCTTCAACTTTACTTTCTAACATACAAGGTCCTTAAAAACCTAGGATTTTTGAAATAATCAATTCATATAAAGAGAGACGGAAAAAAATGGGAGTGAACTTTTGCCTTGTCCCCAGCAGGCTGACGAATCACAAGGCGGTAAGAGGCGGAGCAAGACACACTAGGTCTCATGCCAACTATTACGGTTAATAGCTATTGAGTGCTGGCTATGGTCCTTGTCCTTTCTGCTTCCTCCCCACCCCATCTCCTTTTCCTCCTTCATTCCTTTCCTCTTTTTCATGAAAAGCTGTTGGCTACATTAGTTTATGGCTGCAGTATCTACACATAACCTCAATTACAAGGAAAATTAAATGATCAGGGAGGCAACTGAGCTAGGATATCCAGATTCTTTTATACTAAGAATTCCTGAGTACATAATATTTATTGCTAGATGTTACGGCCTATGTGTAGAAATCAGTTTATTTGTAGACAATGAGGCAGGCAAATTCAGAGCCATAATTAAGAGCCACCCAGAACCTTTACTTGTAGATGCATGACCTGCTGCCCCTGGTAGGCAGTGGCGGATTAAGGAAACTAGGTAGCAAGCTAGGGCTGGAGTAAACTGCAGCATAATACACACTCCAAGAACACCCAGATGCCTGCGAACCAGACCAAGAGTTGCGAAGGTAAATGGCTGCGTCACCGGTGTAAATGTTCTTGCTAATGTCGCAGAAAGGAATTCAGGACACGCACACAACCGAGCAATAGTGGCAAGTTTATTGCGTGAAAGCCGCCAGGCTCAGGAAAGGCTTGTGCAGAAGCAAGAGTGACTCCCAAGAAAGGGAGTGGGCAGGATGGAAAACAGCAACTGCCCTGAACTCTGAGCTGTTGCTGTTTTTATTTGTTGAAGTCAAAGAAGGCTGGACAGTCAGTGTTTACTCTGTTCTTACTCATAGTTACCCTGTTTTTTCCACAAGTGGGGTCAAAACCATAATGTTAACTTACTGCAATTGTGATATAGTCGGGGAAAGGTCACTGTGTACCTGTGCAATGCTGGGAAATTGATGACTCTTTCCTCTCAGCTCTGTTTGTTCCAGGGCTGTTGGTTTGAGCCAGTTGACTAACTTTCCGTTCTCTGCTCCCTTGCTCATTCCTAACTGACTACCTATTCTAACAGCTGTAGGGACCAGACATGAGATATAAATGAGCAAATGAGCAGGGTTTGTTCTTTGCATATATACTCACTTTGCATATTAAACATGGAAGCATGGTCTTCACTTCCTCTAAGAATCATACTTCTTTTCCTTAAAATTCTTAAACCTCTCATTATATCTCTTGTTTAGCCACTTCTCATAAATACATGGGAAAAGAGAAATACTTCTCTACCATAGAAAAAGACAGAGGTAAAAATATGGTGGTAAATGAAAATAATTACTTAGCCTCGGTGTTGGGGACAATAGAGAACAGTGAAGATTGTGGCAAACTGGAGAACACATGTGCCATTTAAGTGGGCAGTAGCCACTCTACCCCAGCAGACTACTTCATGAGAAAATACGGCTTTAATATTACTAGATATTCCAATTTTACAAAAAAGAGCTGTAAATATAGATTTTTATGAGCTATACCCTGATTTTTAAACATTGGCTCAAAAAAAAAAAAAAACAAACAAACAAACAAAAAAAGCACTGCATAGGTAAAACCAAAGAGTTTTGCAGTTTTGCAGTTACTGGTTTTTCACTTCTGTCTAACCAGTGAAGGAGTCAAACTCAGGCAAACATCTGGGAATCAGGGCCCACACAGAATCAGGTCAAACTGGGGAGGTGGGTAGAAGACAAGTAAACAGTGAGGACTGCAGAAGCTACAGAAGAATCAGAGACAGAGAATTCTGAAACTATCTTCACCTCAGAAACAGATTTCTCTTCTAGCTGTAGCAAAAACCAGCAATGGTTTCCCAGGCAACATCCAGCCTGGCATAGCCTGCAAGCTCATGTGCTTCTACAATGCATTATCATTTCTTGATGGGAAAATTTTGGCATAATTTCCCAGAATCTTATCAATCCAGGAATGGAAGCTGAGATGGTCTATTGACCATCAACTCCCTGTCGTGGCAAATTTTAACCTATTAAGTACAAAGAGTTCTTAATGAATTCTCATTTCCTTATCTTTGTAGCACATTGGAATCAGGTTCTCCAGAGCCTGAAAACCTCATAAATATCTTCTAGGTGTTGTTTATATTTTATTTGTGATGTTTATGATGGATATGTAATACATAATTGGATATCTGTAACACAAATATGCTGATATGGTTCTTGACCTGAATGGCTTTTTAAAAAATTTAATTTAATTTTTTTGAGACAGGGTCTCACTCTATTGCCTGAGCTAGAGTGCAGTGGCATCATCATAGCTCACTGCAACCTCAAACTCTTGGACTCAAGTGATCTGCCTGCCTCAGCCTCCCAAGTAGCTGGTACTACAGGCATGTGCCACCATGCCCAGATAATTTTTTCTATTTTTTGTAGAGATGAGGTCTTGCTGTGTTGCTCAGGCTGGTCTCTAACTCCTGTCCTCAAGCAATCCTCCTTCCACAACCTCCCAAAGTGCTAGAATTATAGGTGTGCGCCACCGTACCCAGGAACAAATACCCAGCCTGAATGTCTTTTAATATGTGTTCACAATTGGGTAGAGCTTAGTGGACTGTTGTCAGGTAGATGCTCAGGTTTACACATATCAATTCCTCAAAGATGAACTTAAAAATATTTGCTTCTTTTATTAAGGAATAATAATAATAAAATACCATTGGGCAGTATCAGTAACTGTACTATCTATAACTTTTAAAAAGCCTTCCAAATAATTTCAAACAAATCTATTTTTTTTTAGAACACTAGGGAAATAGAATTTAAATGAACAACTGTGCCTTTTAATGCACATCACATATATCCTTTGCTGTTTAACTCTCATTATTATTTTTTCCACTTACTCTGCGGTGAGCTGAGATAGACTGGAGTTATTGGTCTATTATAGCACTGGAACACTGTAGACAACTTGTATCCTGGTATCAGCAAAGGCATTTGGAGAAGCCTGTCATTACAGCCTCATCTTTATAGACAAGATATAGACATATGTATGGCCTCCATGAGAGCACATTTCAGTGTGATCGTAGTTAGTCATCTATATTTAACATTTAGCAAATATTTATTGAGTACCTATTATAGCATATACGAACTAGGCATTGCTTTAGGTTTTACAAATATAGGAGTGAATATGGATTTTTTGGTACAGGACATTGAGGAACAAATAGAGGTTTTTAAGAAAGGGATATCTATATAAATATTTATATGTAAATATATATGTATAAATATATAATACATATGAAATGTTTAAAAAGATAACTGTAGCCTTGAGTGGAGAATAGATTGCACCTTCACCAACAGTGGATATTGCAATATCAAAATAATTTTGACATGTCATAGGTGAAACATGTTATGTCACATTATAACATGTTATATCATTATATATAACAACATATTAGATATACTAATTAATAGACTGTTTTTTGAGCAGTATCCAGTTTACAGAAAAATTGAGTAGAAGGTATAGAGTTCCTATATCCTCCTTCTCTTCCCCTCAAAATGCCCCTATTATTATCATTTTGCATTAGCATGGTACATTTGTTACAACTGATGAACCAATATTGATATATTATTATCAACTGAAGTCCATAGTTTACATTAGGGTCCGTTCTTTGTGTCGTGTAGTTCTATAGGTTTTGATAAATGTATAATATCATGTATCCGCCATTACAATATCATGCAGCATAGTTTCATTACCCTAAAAATCCCCTGTGTTCTACCTACTCATCCCTCCATTCTTCCCTGAGCAACCCTGGTAATCATTGCTCTTTTAACTGTCTCTATGGTTTGTCTTTTTAAGAGTGTCATGTTGTGGGAATCATACAACCTTTATAGACTGGCTTCTTTCACTCAGCAATATGCATGTAAGAGTCATTCATGCCTTTTTGTGGCTTAATGGTTCATTTCATTTTATCACTCAATAATATTCCATTGTATGGATGTGCCACAAATTGTGTATCTATTCACCTACTGAAGGACATCTTGGTTGCTGTCAAGTTTGGAAATAATGATAGAGCTGCTATAAACATTCAAATGCAGGATTTTGAGTGGCTGTAAGTTTTTAGCTTATTTGGGTAAATGGGAGTACAACTGCTGGATCGTATGTTAAGACTATGTTTAGCTTTGTAAGAAGCTGCCAATCTGTCTTCTGAAGTGACTGTATCATTTTGCATTCCCACCAGCAATGAATGAGCGTTCTTCACATCCTTGCCAGCATTTGGTATTGTCAGTGTTTTATATTTTAACCATTCTAATAGGGGTGCAATTGTATCTAGTTGTTTTAGTTTGCAATCCCCTGAAGATATATGATGTTGAGCATCTTTTCATGTGCTTATTTGCCATATGTGTATCTTTTTTTAGTGAGATGTCTATTTAGGTCTTTTGCCCATTTTTTTCAATTGGGTCGTTTGCTTTTTATTGTTGAATGTTAAGACTTCTTTATATATTCTTTATATATTCTTAATCAGATATGTGTTTTGCAAATATTTTCTCCCAGTCTGTGGTTGACCTTTTTATTTATTTTTTAACATGTCTTTTGCTGAGTAGAAGTTTTTAATTTTTAATGAAGTCCCCTTTATCAATTTTCCTTTCATAGATTGTGCTTTTGGTGTTGACTCTAAAAACTCATCACTAAACACAAGATCACCTAGATTTTCTTGTATGTTATCTTATAGGAGTTTTATAGTTTTGCATTTTACATTGAAGTTTATGATCCATTTTGAGTTAATTTTTGTGAAAGGTGCAAAGTCTATATTAGATGTTTTTTTTTAAATTTTGTATGTGGATGTTCAATTGTTTCAGCATCATTTGTTGAAAAGATTATCCTTTTTCCATTGCATTGCTTTTGCTCCCTTTGTTTATGGAGGTCTATTTCTGGACTGCCATACATGCTGCGAATGTTTTTATTCCAGCTTATTATTTTCTTTTAATTTTATATTCATATTTTATATATAAGTCTTTCAGTGTTTTTTAATTATTTCTTCCTTTGCTATTGTGCTAAGTAATATCTAATACCTACTAAGCATTTATTGTGTGGCAGCCACTATATACATAGTGACTTACATGTATTATCTAAATTAAATCTCAAACAATCCTTGTGGTATGTACTATTATCTCCATTTTGTGGATCAGAAAATTGAGGCACAAATAGATTGAGTATCTTGTTACTGACAAGCACATCTAGTAAGTGGCAGAGCCAGTATTTAAAGCTAGTCTCTCTAATGCCAGAGACTTAGCCCCTAAGTTCTTCTGCCTTCTATCAAAGCACTCCCAATTGAAAATGATATTATTTACCTACATTTTTTATGGTTACATATTTTTTAAAAGGTACACACATATGCACTCGACTTTGAAAATATTAAAATATTCAAATTTCATGACATAGAGCTACATGTTATAGTCCTTGCAAAGTTAGAAGAATTAATTTATTTTGGAATTGGAATAAATCCAGTTACCTGGTTTGACTGATCTTACAGAAAATTGGAATGATTGAATATTGAAAGGGCAAGAAGAATTGTAATATAGACAAAGAAAACTAAGCAGTTTTTTAAAAAAGCAAGTATTAACTTCAGGAGAAAAGCAAATGGTTAAAAAAAGCATAATCATAGTGCACTATAACATTAAATTGTGATTACTATCTGCATGGGTGTAATAAAGTGAATAGTAAATATTTACACAAAAAAAGTGAATGGAAGGTAAGTAAATGGAGGATGGAAAAAGTTGAAACAGACAATTCTGATGGATTCAGGTATGATTTTCTTAGGCCTTCCTGACTTGCCTCAATATCTGATATCAAATTATACTGGGGCTGCTATGAGCAATCTTCTTGTTTCTGGCTCTTACTGCAACATATTACTTACAGAGACTACACCTTCCTTCATGTAGTACCCATCCCTCCTCTACCCTGCTATCATACTGGTTTTTGGGGAGTTGCTGCCTGTAAATGAATTTAGAAAGATAATCAGAGGAGGAGGGAGGGTAGGCAGAGGGAAGAGGAATAAACTCATAGCCACCAACTAGTAGATGAAATTGGATTATAAAAATAATATGGGGAGAAAATGCTTAATTTTCTCATGATCTTCATTTTCTCCCTTGAGACATAGCTATAACTTTTGGAAATATTTCTAAAGACTAATTCCAAGAGACTAAAACAGGCTTCTTTTTCTCTCATACGAGAACACATTTCTTCATGTAACAAGTTAAATACATAACACTAATAAATAATCCACAATACTCAAAATGAAGACAATAACTTTAAATGGAATTACGAAACAGGATAAATGGCCAGTGCTGTTTTTGAACACAACAATTTCATTTACTATCTAATTTTGCCACATGGCACCTTTCTCTTTCTCATTAAAACTCTGGGCATGTATTGCTACTTGGAACTCCCATCTAAGGGCTGTCCTTTAAATAGCACATGGAACTCCTACCAGTGTGACCTTTCTTCCTGGCAGGTCATCTGAGAATATTTACTAGAGTACTGTGTCCTGTGGTTCCCAGAAGAGCAGGAGACCTTAATATTTTCAGAAGCTTCACTGTTGAAAGTCTAAGCAATCTGCCAAAAATGATTGATTTTCTTTGCTCTAAAGAAGTTTCTCTTGTGTTTGCATTAAGTAGGTATCAAAGGGACATTTATGGTTCTAAACTAGTTCCAGTATCTGTAAAGAGACCCACCCTTGAGAGGAGGCAGGCAGTGGGGAGACAGATCTGTTTCAGGAGCATAGAGGGAAGTTATCTGAAGGTTGCTGGCAGTAAAGGGCAAGCAGCCAGTCCTGCAGGGAGGTCTTAGCATGACCAAGTGTCCCTGGAGGTGGCAGAACACAGCAAAAGGGCATCAAGAGCATGTGATATTTATTCGAAGTCAAGGCAGTAGGCAAGAAACCAGGAATGCAGCTTAATGAGAGCAGAAGCAAGGCAGGGCTCCAGCCTTGAAAAGACTGAACAATGAAATGGGTTAAAACACAACCACAGCAATCATACGGGGGAAAAGTGGAGTTACCAGAATGCATTGACGCTCTGAAACTAGTGAAATGCAATCTTAAAACAGATGAACAGCAAACGAAGCTGGAATCTTGGAGACTACTTCGTTGCCTCATATGATTTATAGGTCTGGAGTGATGTGCAGATTCTCATACCAAAACTGATGTCACAGGGAGAAAACACAATCCTAACTTTCTAGAGAACTGTGATTTAAGTTACGCAGGGCTGAGTGTGCAGATGTCTTTGTCTCTAAGGGTAATTATAAGAAATGCCTGTAATTTATAAAAGTCATCCAGGATTCTTAACCTTTTGTTTTGAGGGTCAGCAAAAATTCCAAGTCCTGTACCCCAGCTATTGTTGTCATCCAGGTGAGTGAAGGCAGTCATGTGGATTACAGTGGTGACTGAGGGGTGGGAGGAGGTGACAGGCTGAACAATGCCTGGAGTGGAGACGTAGAGGGAAGGAATCACGAGCAGGAAATTATTCCAGAGAATAGTTTCTGCATTGGCTTGGACAACTGAGTAGAAGACGATGCTAGTGGGGATTGGGGACAGTCTGATGCCTGGATGCAAAATCTGGATCCACTCTTTACTTTGCGTGTGAACTTGAGCCAATTACTTAACCTCTCTGAGCCTCTATCTGTACAACTGAGAATAGTTTCACTTCCCAAAATTGCTGTGAGGACTAAATGAGATACAAATTTGAGAGTTTAGATCTTGGCACATCTATTGAATGTCTACTAATTGCCAAGCCCTAGGGCAAGTGCTGAGAATAATAAGATAAACAGAACAGGGCTCTTGAATTCGCTGTTCTCAGTCAGTTGGGTGAGATGTGCAAAAACAATTAACACAATACAATGAGAGAAGCACTGAAACATCAGTGTGCATAAAGTGTTATATGAGCCCAGGATAACACATTCTGCTTGCAAATGTGGAGACAGGAAAAGTTTCATGTAGTTGTGGGGAAAGAGGAATGGATGTGGGAGCTAGGCCGGAATGAATAGTTTTACCATAATGTGTTTCCCCTTTGATCTTGGATAAATTAGTGTCTCTGGGCCTCAGTTTCCTTAATTGGGAATAACGATAGTACCCATCTCGAGGAGTGATTGTGAGGGCTAAATAGAATAATACATGAAAAATGGTCAGCATGGTGCTTGGTACATGGCAAGAACTCCATGGATGTTTTAACAATTTTATTACCACTATTACTTTGGAGAATTCTGGGAGTCGGTCAGCTCTGATGGACTCAATGACACACCAAGGTCACAGCTAGTTAGTAGCAGAGCCTAGACTAGGATCCAGGCTGCCAATTTTATGCTCTACAGTGAAAGTAGAGCTTTGTACTCATCCAATCCCACTTTTTCTACTGGAGATTAAATTGGATCCTTTTATGTCAAGTGGACGCTCGAAGTGACTTTTCCCAAAGGAAAGTTTTGAATGAAATCATTTAACATTTGAATGATCTCACATCTAAAGGAGTACCCTCTTGGATAGAGCTAATCAGTCTGCAGTATATATAAGTTCACTTTGCTTACTGAACATCTCTATAGTTTTTTCCAGGCTACATATTTCAGCCCTCCATACAGCTTATTTAATTGACTTTCATATCAAAGGAAAGTGAAAGCAAAAAGAGTAGGTTCTACTTGTAATCAACATAACTGTCTATTGTGGTTTAGAAGCTCTTTGTTGGCACTATGGGAAGAGGCAAAAATTACAAAGCATAGCCGCCATCTTTGTGATAGTCAAAGCAAGCCAGATCTATATGAAATAAGAAAATAATAATTCTAGAACAATGTATAGATATTTCACAGTGATATGGGGTGGACTGGACATACAAAAGAGATAAAATAAATTGGTATTCTATTGGGTAAGTGCTAGTAAGGATGTAAGGAGAGAAAACAATCGTTTCTGTGGCAGGTGCCATGCTAGATGTTCCATATAGTATCTGGAGAAAATGATTTCTAAACCAGCTCTGGAAAATGATAACGAACACGGATTGGCAAAGAGAAAGGTGGGCAGTGGTTCTCATTAGAATAACTAGGTCAAAAACAAAACAAAACAAAACTATTGTGCCCAGGACCCACCCCCAGAGATTCTCTTTTAGTTCCACAGGGGCAGGGAGCCTAGATGTTCAACTTTATGAAAGCTCCCAGGGTATTCTAGTGTGCAATCCAGGCTGAGAACATCTGCTTTAGGGCAAAGACCAGAGGATGAATATTTGTGAGTCCTGGGTGGAGAGAGGCAGGCCTGTGTCGAATATTTGTTCTTCCTGGTTGCAGTGGAAGCATGGCTTCTTCCAGTTTGCCTATGATGAGAGTAAAGTGAACGCATTGGATCATGAATATACTAACCTTTGCCTGGGCAAGGTCAAGGTAAGAACTTGGGAGAGGTGGTCTTCTGAGATTTTGCAAAAGAATTACTGAATGCTGATGCTGGGGTATAGAATTAGGAAGAAACCTAGGGATTTTAAGCAAAAATTGTGTGTCTCTGAGGAATGTAATCAAATGTATGCAATTGTGAAGCTGGCAGAAGATAAAGGAGTGAAGAAAGTCTGAAAACAGACAGCTCAGGGTCAGTGGGGTTTTCTTGGTAAGAGTTGCTTCAATTCAGTCTCCTTTGTAAATGGGAATATTCACAGCAGCCCTGCGTGTCTGTTGTGAAGATGAAACGAGATAACACAGAGAAAGCACAGGGTGCCTGCCACACAGAGAGCAGTAAGCATTAGTTAACGGTACTGTTGTTGTTTGAAAAGTATAAAGATTCTGTATGAATGCATCACAGGTATCCCAGACTCGGGATTTGGATAGCCGCAAATAAAAGAGTTTCCCTCTGACACTGATGTAGGCATAAGTGATCTCATGTCTCTAGAACAAGGGAATTGAGAGGAATCATTTCGTCCTTAGCCTGCCGGGAGCTGGAAGGAAGGAAGGCCTTGAACAGGGGGCCAGAGTGCAGGCATGGAGCCCAAAGGATGGAGACCAGGGTGAGGAGGAAGTGGATCAGAACAGATGGAACTGGGATGAGGTCTTACTCATTTTGGAGACTAAAGCTCAGAAACTGGGGCTGCATTGGGGTAGGCTTTCACTTGTTCTCTCTTATGAACCCACGAGCACAAGGTGGGAGAAGACAGCCTGAAAGATAACTGGAGTTCATGCATTTTTGCTTTTTGGATGATAATTCCAACTCAGGATTACATGGGCTAATGCATGTGAAACTATTTTCTAAATAACAAAATACTATGCAAATAAAATATTATCGTTCTTCTTCTGTGCAGGGTTCGTACCTAGAGATCCCCTGTAGGTATAAATGATACTGAACTAATTTGTGCATTTTAAGCAGGCGTCCAAGTGTATTGCATTGAGGTGGGTCTATGGGGCCAAGTAGAAGGGCTGGGTGGGAGGAGCTCTTCTGTGGATCTCAGGCCTGGAGTAACAGAATCTACACCCAGGGTTTGCAAAACATCCCTGGAGCCCTCTGCTTGAAAGTTTCAAGGATGCACATTTTGTCATAGGGTTAGATGAAGTGGAAATGCCACGCCAGAAAGGGACAGAAGATGGGCTTCACAAGTTTGGCTCCTAGTTAATGTTCATTAACTGTTTGCTGAAGCAAAGACAGATGTGAGAGGATGATATAGTGCTAAAAAGTGCTAATAAGTCCATGGTGCTATGCTAAAAGTGCTAATAAGGCTTTGCAAGTAAGTCCATGGTGTTTTGGATTTGATGTTGCTGGCAGCCACTAATGTAGCCTCCAGGGGTGTTTAAGGACCTGTAAACTACTGAAAATTGAGGAAAGCACTCAGTGGAAATCAACCGGGGGTGGCGCAAAACCCTCCCTAATGGGTACAATGAACACTATTTGGGTGATGGGCACTCCTACAGCCAGTACTCAAGCATTACAAAAGCGATCCATGTAACCTAAAACATTTATACCTCCTTAATATTTTGAAATAATAAAATAAAAAGAAATGTGTGGCCAACATCACTAATTTATTAAATGGACTTTAAAGGGGAACATTTTCATCATGAGAATAGTGGTTGCTGTAATGATTCACTTAAGCAAGATTATGGGCTTTTTTCTAAACAGGGCTACACTGTCCAGTTGGGTAGGTTATTCATGGCACAGGAGTGCACAACAGAGTTGGAGCTGAAATCAGTGTGCCCTCTGCTCACCACGCCGTGCACCCTGGTGTGGGGCTGCATCTGATCTGAGGAAGGGACACCTTGTTCCAGTTCACACCATGGGGTAGTGGCTACCCTGTCTCAGAAAGTCTAAAAACACAATGCATGCTTTTCTGCTTAGATAACTTCTCAGGGTAACAGACTCTGGGTAGGAACCGATAAAATGAGCAATGAAGTGGAAGCAAAAAAGATCGAAACAATCAAAATGCAAGGTAGAAAAACCGAAAAAGCACAGCAAAGCTAGACGCATCGTGAAGAACAATAGGAGGTCTCAAGACAGGTGGAGGTCGGCCCCACACTTTTCTGGTATTTCGAGTAGATACAGAGAGAAAGTTCACAGTGACCTAATCAGCAACAGAAATGAAAACAGGGCAAAATGCAATGTGGAGGCATTTTGCAGTGAGAAGCAACATGAGTCTGGCACCTAAATCCAACAATTGTGTAACCAGAGTTGAAAAAAGTCCCTGTTACCAGCCGCACGTCTGTTTTCAGGGAGATCCAGCAAAATGAGTATGTTTCCAGTGGCTCTCTCTATTTCTTTTCACATTCATTCCAGCGGCCTTCCCGCCACTCGCCACTCGCAGCTCTAACTGCTGAATATTCAGGTACACACTGAGAAAAGGAAGTCCTGAATACTGAGATGCAGTTTTGCCTCGAAACTACCGAAGAAATGCTCAAATTCCTTTCGATTTCCAAGAGAAGCAGAATCGACACATTAAAAAGGGAGATGGCAACACCTAAGCATAGAAGTTCATAGAGGTACATTACATTACAGCCAGGGATGTTTGTCTTCGGCTCACAGTACACCCCCTGCCTCCCCACGGGCCGGAAAGCTCCGTGGCCAACCCCTTCCTGGGTTCATACCCTATAGGGCTTTTGTGTGGATAGCATCAGCCCCTGTGAGTTCCAGCTGAGGAATTTATGACATGTTCCCCTTGGGCTTAGCCTTTAATTATTTTATTCATCCAACATTTAATAGACCCCAACTGTGAAAGATAACTAAGGCACAGCCGCTGTCCCCTTAGTCCTTAGTAACAAGAGATCAGACATAATTTGAAAAATGCCACAAAATGTCATGGTATGATGACAGATGTATGTCTGGGGAACAGAGGGGACTCCAAGGTACTCCCAGGCAGGGCGAGCAATGGAAATAAAGCAGAGATGGGTCAAAGAGCTTGGTGCAGTCAGGAAGATGCAGGTAGATCAGTTGGCCAATTAAAACCCTGTTCTTGGAGCAGCAGGACAAAAGAGAGGCCTGGCTGCAAAAGGTGGCAGTCAGGCCTGGGTTGGCAAGGAGAGCAAGACCCCAGTGGGATCATGGCTTTCCTTTAACCCATCAAGCACAAGACTTGGCCTCCCTATGATGAAGCTGTAGTTCCCATACGCCTTCAGTGAAGCCAATTTAATGTTTAAGTATTCCAGAACTCAGAGAGTTGGGAGTTGCCTGGGAGATGGAATGTTCTCCCCACCACCTCTGGCCCTTGGTGCTGAATTCATTAGCATTTTTAGTCCCCATCTTAGCTGTGAAAATACATATTTAAAAACATTGGTATACTTATTTAGTGCTGGGTTTAATCATTTACATATTCACCGATTAAAGATTTAAAACACGTCTTACTATACATTGCTGCCTGCAGTTAAAAACATTCCTGTTTCTCTCTCTCATTCTCTGTTTTCAAAACTGGGTTAATAATTTCTGTGAAGTAGGGATGTGGGATTTTCATCAGTACTAAATCATTTTACCTGCCTTTCCTCCTTCCTCAGATTTCTAGTTTCCTGATATTTCATTTTTATTAAATTTATCTTCTGTCTCTAGGTTTTAGATGAGCTCCCATGGTCTCTCCCTATGAACACTACCTCTCAGATACCCTCAGCATTTCTAACTCCTTCCCCTGGAGCCATCTCCCTGGATCCCTTACCTAAATTCCTGAGTGCTTCTCAGAGGAAGGTAAAGATCTGTTTTGAGATGAATCTCAGACTCTGTGAATAGGGCAGCATTCCTAACATGTGGCGCACAGAGCAGCACGATAGTCCCTCTTCAAGTGGGGCAGTCACTGCCCCTTGCCTCCCCAGGGGTCATTCTTCCTTCTTCCAGTGTGTTCAGCTGGTGGGGGAGATCCTTGGTCCCGAGGATACTGGTCCCCTACTGCAGGATAGGCCTCACCAGTCATGGCAATTCCTTCCCCTTGTCCATTGGCTGTTCTCAGTTTGGGCATTGGATCTTGTTCTGGTCAACAGGCTATAGAGGGAAGTCAGCGGGAGACATCCTATGTAAAGACAAAATTTTGTGATGAAGAGACTTGTGTTAGTTTCCTTGGGCTGCCATAATGAAGTAGGAGAAAGTGGGTGACTTACAACTACAGAAATTTATCATCTCACAGTTCTGAAGGCCCGAAGTCTGAAATACGGTGAGGGCAGGGCCATTCCCTCTGAAAGCTGTAGGGGAAAAATCCTTTCTTGCTTCTTCCTAGCTTCTGATATGGTTGCCAGGGAAGGGGTTTAGACGATGCCACCTTAAAATATGCCACTCTGGCATATGGATTATTTTGAGCTGAAGGCAGCTGAGAAAAAGAAGATAGGATGAGGTCTCTGATCTCCCCCTCTCTACCTGAAAACAGAGCATAATTCCCTTTGTGGGAGTGTTCCCTCCCACTTCCTGTACCAGTACGGGAACAACCTTATCACTGGAGATAAGGTGTCATCCAGAGGAATCTACAAAAACAAACCTTACTGACTAGCCCTCATCTATAGTTAGTTTCCTCAGATATTTGCCTTCCTACAATTTGCTGCCCCTAGAATCCCAAAGTCATTTTCCTGTATCTTGTCACTTCTCTACAAAATGATTGTTCTTTGCTAAATGTTATGTAAATTTCAACCCCTCACTGAATACTCCTGTGTGTATGTGCAATGCATGTATTAATAAACTTCTGTTCATTTTTCTCGTTAATCTGTCTTCTGTCAATCTAACACACAGGGTCCAGCTGGAGAACCTAAGGTGGGTTTTCCCCTCCTACAGCAGCAACGCTTGGCAGTTCTTGGCTTGCAGCTTCCTCACTCCAATATCTGCCTCCATCTTCACAGGGCTGTCTTCCCTCTATGTGTGTCTGTGCCTTCACATAGCATTCTCCTCTTGTGTCTGTCTCTGTTTTCTCTTCTTATAAGGACATCAGTTGTTGGATTAGGGCCCACCCTAGTTCAGTATGACCTCATCTTAATGAATTACATCAGCAAAGACCCTATTTCACATTCATAGGTACCTGGGGTTAGGACATCAATATATCATTTTGGGGGACACAATTCAACCCCTATTAAAGCCTTTGCCGCTTTCATCTGCTTGGAGGTGAAGTAGCATCTTGTGACTATGAGGCTACAAGCAGGAGGAAGAAAGTCTACGAGCTAAAGCTGGTAGATAGGAGAGCTAGGGAAAAGGTAGGAGTCTGATAGCATCACTGCATGGCTGGACTACTGCCAGCAACCATCACCTTCTAGACTTCTTGATATGTGAGAAAAATAAACCCAAGTTATTTCAGCCACTGCCAGGTTTTCTTGTAGCCAAAAACATTCTAATGATACATCAAATTTTCCCTAGTTCATAATAAAATTAGAAAAGCAAGGTAATAAAATTTTCATAGATCTACATTCATTAAATTTAAAGGATTGTTCTTCATTCTCAAATTTTGTCATTCCTACTTTTTTGGTATAAAATATCCTTTATTTTATGAAATGATGGTAATTGTAGATTGTCATTTGTTTTTTCGTGTCCTTGCTTGGCAAAGGAAGGAAGAAGGAGGGAGGGAGAAGGGAGAAGGAGAAAGAAAACAAGATTGTAGAAAGTTAGTCTTTCTCTAATTTTTAAAAATTCATTTTCTTAGCTTGTGAAATCCAAAAGTCTGTGAAGAGAAGAATGTTGGCTGAACTTGCTTGAAGGCTCAGAATCAGTGATGTGCTGGGGCCGCTGGCAGCAGCTCCCAAGAGCAGATGGTTAAATTTCCAGGAAGCTACTTGGCATCACCTTGGTAGCTTGAAATCCAACCTGGTGGGAGTATTTGCATCATGGAAATCTGCAAATGCCATCAATCAAACCGCCCCCTGTCCCAGCTGGTTGTTTACACGCACACCACTGTCTCCAACCTGACTCTTGCAAATAGCCAGGGAATGAGCATGCAGGGTGCAGCTCACACCCTGAAACACCCATGACATTGAGGTGAACGTCATTCATTAATTTATAAATTTACAATGAAAAATGTTCTCTCTCTGCTTATTTAATCACTGATGGTCCATTTCCCTCATTTAAGTATCAGCTCTGCCTCAGTAGGAACCATATCTGTTCTGTTCATATAATATCCCCACTGCCCAGCTTTGTGCCAATGGGGTGCAGGGTGCCCTTGTTTTCTTAGGAGTCATTATCAGAGATTCCACAGTTATCAGGATGCTTAGGGAAGCAAAGGCTGTTAAAGTATGAAAATATTCACCAGTGAGGAAGTCTGTAGACAAAGGAGTCCCTATCCTCATGTGGTACACATTCTGAGATCACTGAGCAAGAATATGCAATAAATATAAGCACTTTGTAATTTCAAGTATTGAAAAGCACCAGGATGTGAGTTTTAAACAATCCACTGCAGTGTGTTCAGTAAAATACTAGTTCAATGGGTGGTGTGTAAGTGTTAAAAAAAGACAAGAAAAGAAAAGAAAAGAAAAGAAAAGAAATGATTCTATAGCCAATACATTTGGAAAGTATTGGTTAATCCAAGTTAAATCAATTTATTTATTGCTAAACTTCTCAGAGGCTTTAATATGATGTTGACATACTTGTGAATCTTTATTTTGACTATGAAATTAATGTTTGAGGTGTATCACCTATAAGTGTTCCACAGAGCACCCTTTAAGAATCAGTAGCACATTGTCATCTTGGCTTTCTTAAAAGGTTTTTACTATTTTTCTTGAGGGACTTATTTATCAACCATTAAAGCAAAACATAGTTAGGAATTCCATCTCTAGAAAGTAAGAGACAGACAGACAGAAATTTTCTATGTACATTCTGTCCACTTCTTTACCTATGCAGAATCACTACAACATGAATGCTTACCTATTATCATTTCAGAGTACCTGAATTGCAGGTGCTCTACTTTTCCCTAATTGGCAGAAGTTCACTTCCTAATTGGGTAGCTAACGCTCTCAAGATAGCAGATATGTTATTTACTCAAGATGTTTTATGTCACCTCTTTTCCAAAGGGTATAAAGAGTAAAAACCACCCTTTCAATCATTACCAGAAAGAAGGAGACCCCCCGCCGCCTCCCAAAACCATTCTCATTTAGCATTTAGCTTTTAGCTTTCAGGCGGAATGAAACCCCATCCATCTCAATAAAATACTCCATTTGCATTTTTAATCTCTGGAGTAGCAAAATCTTGCTTGTTTATATGTCCTCATTTTTTCACCTCCTTACGGGCAGAGCTAGATGTTTCTGTTTTAAGGCAATAGGGAGGCAAGAAGGAGGTGGTGATTAAGAGCTGGGGCTCTGGAGCCAGCCTGGGTTCAAGTTCCAGCTCTGCCATTATGAGAGGTGTGACCTTGTGAAAGTTACTTAAGCTTCAGCTTTCCTCAACGGTGCAATGGGAATGATAACAATAATATCTGCTTCCTGAGTTACTGAAAGGCTTTATAAAAGTTAACAGGTGTAAAGCCTGCACATGGTATTGTAACTCTAGCTGTATCAGTACTACAGGTCCATTGCTTACAGTGGCTCACTGCTAAACACGCTTGAATTCTTCTAAGTCCTCTCTCTTTTTCTTATCCAACCAAGTCAGATAAATAAATTTGGTTCCTCCAGCACTTCCTCACTAGGAGGATCTCTCAGCCATTTCAGATGCTCTGTTCCGGACCATCTTCAAGTTTCACTGGCTCTCTTCAGTTTTAGGACTTCAGAAAGGCTCTGTCCTCTGAAAAACTCCTGCTTAGAGAAATAGAACTATTTGTGACTTCGAAATTACACCAAACTAGTCTT
The DNA here is from genome assembly GCA_004363605.1 of Indri indri. Taxonomy (NCBI): domain Eukaryota; kingdom Metazoa; phylum Chordata; class Mammalia; order Primates; family Indriidae; genus Indri; species Indri indri. The sequence goes on along the minus strand of RJWJ010000977.1, from coordinate 135,053 downwards.
TGAAAGGTTTAGAAGGCTTCAGCCTTTCCATTAGCAGTGGGAGTAGACTATTATTAGCATCCAGTTCCGTACTCATCTCTTTGGATTTAGTTCTGATTTTGAAGGAGGGAAATTACAGGATGTTTCTTGTGGCAGGATTGAGATGGCAGAAGGGTTGTGATGGCTGGTAATGATGTGTGGTCCTCTGTTTGGCACTGACAAAACCTTGAGTTGTTCTGCCTTTCTTTTTTTTATTTTCAGTAGAGTAGATAAATAAGACTGAGAAAAAAAAGTTCTGCATTCGAAAGAATTTAGAAATCCAGCATTCTTTCTAATTACATGGTTTTTTGAGTTTATTATATTCAATCAAGGAAATAAAGTTGAAAATACCTCCACTAACCAGAACCTAACTCCCTGAAACCATGATGTAAATTGATTAGAAATATATATATTATCTAATATATATATACACACACATGTATGTATATATGTCAGGAGAAAGTAACAAATAACAAACTAGATAACCCCAGTGATTAATCAAAAATCAACTGCTAGGATGTGCCCAATGTCTTATTTATTATACATATAACATTGCACTAGAATTTAACATCAATGGAGGAAGAGATTTTGCTCTGTTTTGCTCTCTGCTGTACTTTCAGTCTCTAGAAGAGTTCCTGGCACAGGTGGGTATTCAGTCAAGTAAATAAATGAATGAAAAGAATGTGTTTGGTACTGGAAAAATTAGAAGTGACGTTCAGAATTATGAAGTAGAGGCCCACTGAAGTCTGTAATAGTTGACACAATATTAGTTATGTCACAATGGAACTGTACCTCTTAGAGCAAAGCAGTTGACTTGTATTTAGAAAGATGCTGACAAAATACTGCTTGTTTAGAAAAGAAGGTTGATTAATCAGAAATATTTCATGAGAATGATCCATACTTCCACTTAATTGAGGCTTTGAATTTAAAGAATACAGAAGCAGACTTTGAGATGATGAATTATTGTATTAGTGCAAATCTTGCATTTGATAATAAAGCCTTATGAAAATCTCTCCCTCGGCTAGCATTCCCATATGTCTGTCAAGGTTTGATGGTCCCTTGTGTCATCTTTGAGAACAGACCTCCCCAATTAAAACTCCATGTTAGTTTTCTTGATTGAAACTAAATAACATCAGCACAGAAAGTCTTGCGTGAGCCTCTCAGAGACTTAGAAGATCAGAAGCAGAGGTAGAGATTAGTTGTTAGGGTTTAAATTGTGGTGACCAACCTATTAGGACATAAATGGGCATTTTACAAAGCAAATTAAAGCAAATTATGGCAATACCTCCCTCTGTAATTTGTATCATGTAGATACAAATTTATATAATTAACCCTTTTTAATTTTTCAAAATGAAAAATGATAATTGCCTCAGGGGCTCTTGCAAATGATGATGGTAATGCATTTTTTTACATTCAGTATGAAGACAGTCAATATTACATTCAGTTCATGACACTGGTACATTTGAGGTCTCTTCCCCATTTTCTATGTTTTTATTTTATTTTTTGAAATGGTGGCAAGAGCAATATGGGACATCTGGCTGTTGCTGTTCCATCGTTTGAAAGCATAAACCCGATGTCATCCGGCCTCACTAGCCCATGGGATTTCCTGTGGCAGAACTCCATCTTCTCAAGGAGTAACCTAACACTGTCCCCCTCCCCCAAAGTGTCCTTATGTATGCTGGGGACTCCCCGAGCATGGGTGCTTCCCATTTGCCCACATACCAGTCTGTCAAACACAGTCACCACAGGGACCCACCATGTTCCCGTCTGGCTGCACTCACTGATGTCTTTGCCTGTCTGTGATTTGATTTCCTGCCACTGCCAAGCACCCCTGTCTGAGATGAGGATGCCAGTGTCCATGCCTGAGGTGCCAGATTCTTGGGTTTTGTGCAGAAGAGGGGAGAAAGGTCCTCTCTCTTAGTCCCCGCTGCACTTGGTCATTCAGGCCCTGATCTGATCACATCTAGAGTCCTTTCTAGTCCCCCAGATTCTGGCCTTGACCCTCTCCCAGGACCTTAAAGTCTCCCATGAAACCAGAGCTGTCCGTATCTGGTGCTGATTCCTTTGCCAGAGTCTCAAACATTCTTTTGGGACCATTTCCCTGGTTTCTAGTTGCCACTCCCTGCCCCACCACCAGGCTGGGCTAAGACATCAGTTGGGGCACGGGTGCCGCAATCCTCATCTCTCCTCTCTCCTTTGGCACACGGTCCCCTACCAAACTCCTCTCCCCGATCAGTCACAAAGCAGAAGACTCCAGGTACATCAAGGGGTACATAAGAGTTTAATGGGGGTGAGGGGAACCCCAATGAGGAATGGGGTGATTGCACACCAGCAGTCAGCCAAATGCTCTCTTACATAAGGAAATGGTTTTCTCCTGTTTCTCCAATGTTAAAACAAGACCTAACAACCTTAGCCTCTGCACACAATATAATTAATTCTATTCAGTGCATCATTTAGGTGGGTACCACCTGCCAGCCCTTGCAGGGCTTGGGGTGTATCATCCCTTTGTGGCTTTCCTCACTTGCCCCCAGATGAGTGTTTGTGTTTGTTGGGCAGCTTGTAACTGGGTGGCATCCTCTGTCCTCTCCTTCATAGCCAGGATGCAAACTCTGCCTAAGCTGCTCACTCCCACTCTAGGCATCTGGACTTCCCAGCTGACACTTCCCCTGGGACTGCTCGCTCATGCCAAGGGGCTTGGTCTTTTTGTTTTCTTGCCCCCACTTCTTTCTTTACTCAGCCACAACTGTATCTTCTTGCTATCCACATTGGAGATAGCTTTGACTTCTTTTTTTTTTCTTTTTTGAGAAAGGGTCTCACTCTGTCACCCCAGCTAGACTGGAGTGGCATCATCATAGCTCACTGCAAACTCGCACTCCTGGGCTCAAGCGATCCTCCTGCCTCAGCCTCCCGAGTACCTGGGACTACAAGTGCATGCCAGCATACCTGGCTAATTTTTTCTATTTTTAGTAGAGACAGGGTCTCACTCTTGCTCAGGCTGGTCTCAAACTCCTGAGCTCAAGCAATCCTCACGCCTTGGCCTCCCAGAGTGCTAGGATTACAGGAGTGAGCCACTGCACCTGGCCTCCAGCCCACGCCCGGCCTCCTCCTTTTTAAGAAGGAAAAGTACTGAGCAATAATACTATTTAAAGAAATTTTCAGCTAGGACATACCCATATTAAAAGGAGCAAATCAGATAGCAAATCTGAATTCCAAAATGGGATTTCTATATGTTAGAAATTTCTATGACATGATTGCTAGAAATCATTGCAATATTCGAGACAATGACTACATAAAATTAATGACGAGGTTTGACTTCTTTGGGAAAAAGCCTTCACTAATTTCATTCATGGATATAAAGATACTATACAAGTTAATATTTATTTACCAACTCAAATAAATATGAGGGCCCAAGAGTAAACAAATACTTTTACACTGAACTTGTTTTTCTTGCCCAGATATTATGGGCATTTGGCCACTTTTCATCTAGGATAATGTAATGTTAAAAAAAAAAAAATCTAATTAAATTTCTAAGATTATATTTCTAAGATAATGCCAATACCATATGTTAACTGTAAATATTCTACTCTGCTAGCAATTAAATTTTTTCACAATTTATGATTCAATTTTCCTATATTAAACATCAAAAATGCAGAATTAGAGACATTTGAGGAAGGATGTTATAAGGGTATTTAAAAATAATTATAAGTGATATAGTATCTGGATATATAAATGTGGTATATAGTCATTACAGTTATAAGTACTATACGTAACAATAATAAGCATTATTTATTGAGGCTTACTATGCATCAGATACCTTGCCATGTCTTTACTTACATTATCTCATTTAAAGTATGGAGTAATTTTAATTCCCATTTTCCAGATGAAGAAACTAATGTTCATTGATACTAAGTCACTTGCTCAAGTTAATAGTCTGTAAGTGGCAGGCCCAGGATTTGAACCTGCCTCTCTCTGACCTAGGAGGTTATGCACTTAATCCCTATGCTACGAGGCCAGGAAGGACAGGGAGACACTTTAATTAAAAAAAAAAAAAATGAAATCCCAGATGTGCAAAAATGTATACACAATTTTTTTATCCTTTTATAAAATTGTCACATTCATTCAAAGTAGCCAAGGCTCTGAAAAAGGTAAATGCTGGAAAAGATGAGGCTGGAAGAGCAAGAGGGTCCAGGGCATGCTGACACCAGAGGGTGGAGCTCGCCAAAGAGCAGCAGAGAATGCAGAGGAAGTGGAAGTCTGGATGGTACTTTGGATTAAACTTGGGTTAAAGGTCCTAACTGGATTCCCCTAATGTTTATGGAGCTTGTTTTGTTTGCTGGTCATTATGCTAGATACTTTTGAATATATATTGATTTTAATTTGTCCCCATAAGAATACTTTTCAATGTGTCCACTGCATTTTCCACAGATGGTTTCCTCAGGGTTTTGAAACATATGAAAAACCTGAGAAGCATTTGTGAGGCACTTAATGATATTTTTTTAAAAGATCTGAAATCTTTCCTTTTAGATTAATACTTAAACAATTGATGAAGATAGTATTTCTTATTTGGGCATTACATTTTTCTTCTGGTGCCTCAGAGATTAATAATACTCATTCTAAAATTAGTGATAGTACATTTTCTTTGGCAGGATGGCTCAAATTTGTCACCCAAAAAACTGCCCCCACAAACACAAATACATTTTGGTACCTTCTCTCAGCCTTGTCTGTTTCAAAATTGTTTCTCCTTGTCACCTTCTTAATCCCTTTCCTTCCTCCAGCCACATTTCTGTTTCCTCTCGGCAGCTGATCTGAGTGTGATCTTAGGAGACAGTTCCTCAATACCACCAGGAAAGGGAGGAGAGAGATTTAGTTCTGTGCCAGTCCTTATCTTTCAGGGCCATGATCCCCTAACAAGAGCTCTGGAGGAATACATTGCTACTTCCATTTTATGGGACTGGGGTCAGAGTCTGCTCAAGTTCACAAAGCCAGGAAATGCCGAATTCAGATTTACACCCAGGTCAAAAGTTCATGCTCTTTCACTATAAACCACAAAGTTCATGCTATTTCACCCTGCTCTCTACCAGATCATGATCGAACTTAAAATTTATCAGTCTAGCACTCATGGAGCTCCTTGGTCAGGATCACATTTTATTCATCCAGTTTTATACGCCATGACTCCCAGAAGCTCCATTCAGGATAATCAACACACAGCTTTCCTGATTTTATGTCTTAAGATAAACTGTACCTACTTGCCTGGAATACCCTTCCCCTTCCCAGTCCTAAGTCTACCCATTCTTCAAGGCTTACCATGTCATCTTCCATAGGATCTTTCTGAATGCTCTAGTTTCAGCTTTTCTTTTCCTAAAGATTGGAGGAATTTGGAAGATAGTGTTCCTCATCCCTCCTGTACCATGCCAATGCTGCTGATGCTCTGTCTCCTGAGCTGAGTGGTTCTTGCAGCTGACAGGCAGGCTGAGCCTGGAGCATCAGAGCAAGCTAAGCTATGTCAGACAGAGAAATCTGGCAGGTGGCACAGAACTTCTGGTTTCTAGTTTGAATCAGAGTCTGGAGACCAGCTGCAGAGAGCCCTGAGGACTAATATCAGATTGGCCCTGAAGAGATCTGTAAACCTCTGAGGGGAGAGAAATAGCACTAGCAAATGTAGGTGTCCCTGGGAGGCCTGCTGATCTCCTTGGTTCTATGGGAAAGTTGAACAACTGGGCCAAGTCTGCTCCATCCATGAAGCTGAAAGGACATTAGCCTTTGCAGCCAAGGAGACCACCAGGATGGAGAGAAGCTTCCTTCTGGTGTTCTGGAAAGGTGCCTGCAACCTGCTGAACTTGTTGAACACCGCCTACCTACCTGGCAGAAACAACTAGCTCTTACCACTTGCTAGAGTATCTGTACATAAAGTGTCCCAGAAACTGAACCTGAGTTCCATCTAGGTAGGGTAGTGGATCTCAAAGTGTGGGTCACAGATCAGCAACAATAGCATCACCTGGGAATTTGTTAGAAATGCAAATTTTAAGGCACCATCCCAGACCCACTGAATCAGAAACTCTGGTAGTAGGGCCAGCAATCTGTTTAACATACCCTCCGGTAGTTCTGATGTATACTAAAGTTTGAGTAGCTGTGCTACTGGAAGCACAGTCCATGGACCAGCAGCATTGACAACACCTGTTAGGGCTTGTTAGAAATGCAGACATTCAGGCCATACTCCAGATCTTCTGAGTTTGAATCTAGAATTTAAAAAGATCCCCAGGTAATCCATATACACATTAAAGTTTGAGAAGCACTGATCTAGAGAATAAACGGCCGAAGGCTATCAAGCAGCTGGAAGGAGGACAAAATAACATAACCTTCACAGCGAGAGCTCCTTGCAAGACAGAAAGGCTAGGGGAGAGAGGCTTCAGCTTGCACTGGAAGAAAATAAAAATGAACTTAATGGTATTACTTATAATACTTAAAAAAAAAAAACACCCAAAATGAAAACCAAAACAACAAGAAAAGAACTGAATGATGACCAAAAAAATAAAATAAAATAAAAAGCAACCCATGATTTTTAAACTAAACAAGTATGTGGGTGAATTGAAGAGGATGATTAGTAGGTTTCAAATTAGTGTCCTGGAAGATCAATCACAAGTATTTCAAAATAAAGAACAAAAATTCAAACAGGTAGAAATCATGAGCAAAAAGATAAAGGACTTGGAAGACACATCCAACAGACTGACATGTAAATATTAGAAAAACATAAAAGGACAGATTGAGGAGGGGCAAATTTAATTACAAATTAGATTTCTATGAGTCAGCAGATGGAGATGTATTATCAAGATCCACACACTTAGACATATTCTGGAAAAATTTCTGAACTGTAAGGATAAAGAAAAATCTTATAAATTTAGAGAGAGAAAGAGCAAATATATACATATGTGTGTGTGTATACGAATGATATATATGAAGAAGCAGCAGCAGCAGCAGATGACTGATATAGGACTCTGTCATCTACAACTCAGGAACCTAATAAAAATTAATAATATCAGAGAGAAAAGAACTACAACCCAAGAATTTTATATTCAGGGGCAAGATATTATTATTCATTTTTTAGAAGAAAAATAATAAATATAGTTGTGGCTATACAGGAATTCAGAGAAAATTTCATCTTCCTATTCCATCTCAGAGAAATCAGATTAGAGTAGAAGATGAAGAGGAGAAACAAAAATGAGAAGCAGCATATCTTGCAATAAGTATAGCTAAATAGATGCTAATGGAGTGATATTGTATAGTATAACAGTTAAATAAGCAGTCTTTAGCAAGAAGAATTTACTGTAAGGGAAATGTAATAATGGCCTGGAACCCAAAGTATTAAGCCGTATCAGCAAAGCTGAGGCATTTGGAAGTAAAATAGATTCTGCTCTGTAAAAACATGTTAAAGTTAACATGGTAGGAAGAATGGAGAAGTAAAGGTATTACAAGCCCTCATTTATTAGTGGGAATGGTGAGAAAAGAGTGATTTGGTTGGGAGGAAATAGCATGTGGATTTCATATGATAGTCCAGAAGCTTGTGTGTGATGAGAAAGGGAAGGTAACCCCCAGTGCAATGGAAGAGTTCAGTGGTACTTCCAATTAACAAGAAAACTGGGGAATGGAGAGCAACTTGAACAAACCAGCAAAAATAAAGAATAAAGAAGAAACACAAAGACCAAGAGTATAAACATTAAATAAGTTACAATTAACAAAATAGTTGTTACATATAATATGAATGGGCTAACTTTTCTGTGGTAAAACAGAGACTGGCAAGTTGGGTTAATTAACAAATCCCAGCAATATTCTGTTTTTTTAATGTTTAAAACAAGCGATTTTTTAAAAAGAGTAAAAAAATAAAGGGATGAACAAAGATATATCGTAAACAAAGAGAAAGCGGCAATTAATATTAATGCCAGACAAGGCAGACTTTAAAAGCACCAATGAAGTTAAAGATAATTTATTATAGAATGATAAAAAATGCAATTTATGATTATATATCAGTCATTACCTTGTATGCATTAGATAACATAGCAGCTAAATATATAAAGTATTAGAAATACAAGGAGAACTTCATTAAAAATACAGTTTAAATTAATATTTTAATATATCTCTTTTTGAATCATCTGGATCCAATGGGGCAAAAAATTAGTAGTAATGACAAATAGAAATTAAATAGTAAAACTATTGAAATGATGGGGTTCAGGAAATACTATACAAAGTATGGTGCCTGGGCATACCGAATATTTTAAGCTGAAGAAATTGAGAAATTGCAGGTACAAGAGGGACTCTCTGACCTTTTCTTCCCCCCGAAACAGGACATAAGACCATGATGTGAGAGGTGCCTTCCCTAAACCTGGAGGGAAGGAACATCCTTATATCCGAAGATGGGAAGAAGGAGGGGTGCTGAGAGGAATACAAACCAACAGGCCTTGCTAAGTTTCCTCCAGTTTACCACTCTTGGCTCAAATCCCCTCTGTCCTAACATATTTTTCCATGATTTTCCACACAGGAGATACTCAGGCTTAACTGTTTCTTTGGGTCTTCATTTTCGCTTCTGTGTCATGTAAAACTTATATCAAATACATTTGTGTTCTTTTCTCTTGTTAATCTGTCTTTTGTTACAGGGGTCCCAGCAAACAGGTATAGAAGGAGAAAATATTTTTCCTCCTCTACAATATTAAACCATATATTCTTTGAGTAGAAAGTATTGAGTATAAAATATTCATATTTTTGCATGTTCATAGAACATTTATGACATTTGGAACCATTTACCACATTTGGTCATATTCTTGGTTACAAAAAAACTCAACTTTTTTTTTTGATATGGGGGTCTCATTATATTGCTCAGGCTGGTCGTGAACTCCTGGGCTCAAGCAATCCTCCCACCTCAGTGTTCCGAGTAGCTGGTCGGCTGCCACAGAAGAGACCAGAAGAAGCTTAAAAGACCTACTATTTAAAAAATCACCAGGACTAGATGGGTTCAGAGTTAAGTTCTAGTAGATCTTTAAAAACAATCAAACAGGTGATTCAAAGGTAACTCATACATTTCCAGAATACAGAAAAAGACATCTCTGATCTCCTCTTTATGCTTTTCATCATTTTTCCTCTCTTTAATGTTTGTCTTCCCCTCTACGTCACCCAAACACATTTGGCACATTTAGTTGCCTTCACAGACTTGCTGGCTTCAACATTACTTCTTGCCCACTCCCCAACCACTTCCCTCATCAAAATTTCTGTTGCCTCTGGCACCTGGTCAAACTCGGTGGAAGGAGAGCATTTTCACCTGCTCAGACACTGCTCAAGTTTCTACCCAGAGGGGTTCCTTTGATCTAGAAGGCCCACCTTCTTTCCCCGGAAAAGACTGACTCCCTCTGTGGGCTCTGCTACTGTTAGTGGAAATGGAAACCTTACAGGACACCGCGGGGATTTCTGTCTCAATTAAGATGTTTCGGTTTCCGGTAACAGAATAACAACTCAAAATGTCCTACACACTAAGGGAATTCACTGTCTTAAGTAACTTTAAGTAAGGGCAGTCTTCAGGGCTGATGGACTTGGGGACACAGCAATATCATCTAGAATCCAGCTTCCTTCCATTTCTCCACACTGCTGTTGATGCCACTAACTCCATCCTGAGGTTGGCTCTTCTTGCTGTCATGATATGGCTACCAGCACAACTGGGTACACATGCGTCCTTGACCATGTACACGACCCAAAGACAACTGGCTCTTTCCTCTGAGAACTCTAGAAAAACATACCTCACATCTCATTGGCCCAATCCCAGTAAGGGGCATGGTTGGCTTTGACTTATCATCAGAGGAGGGACTCTTTTCGAGAGAGCCACAATGTCCTTTGCAGTTCCCACCTCATCTCCCCAGTTGGTCAGCAGGGAAATCCAGCACTCACCACCACCCCCACCCCAGAATGTTCAACAGAGATAAAATGTATCACCAAGAAGGGTACCAGAATATCTGCCCCCCGCCATATGCCTTTCTGGCATATGGACTATTTTAGCTAAAGGCCATTGAGAACCAACAGACATGGGTGGAACTCTAAAAATAGGGCACCATTTTCCTTTAGTAAAGGAAATTTACATCTATAAAGAAAATTTCCATTTGTTACAGTGTTTCCCCTCTATTACAGAGGAGGATTCTGACCAATGGAGAAGGCACTAAATACTCCTTGTTTACCCTACTTTTCATGGTCAGTCACCATCCCATAACTTGCCTCCCACCCCAGAAGCCCAAAACCGTTTTTTCCTTTGTTCAGCCTAAAATGGTAGGTCTAATTCTTAACTGTCTGGCTGCCTCCTTGAGTCACATTTTTGTTTATGAACTCCTATGTGTAAGTATGTAGCTCTGTACCTAATTAAAACCGATTTTTTCCTCTTATTAATCTGTCTTTTATCTGTTTGATTCATGAGCTCCAGCCAATGAACCCAAGATGGGTAAATGGAAAAATAATTTTTTAGAACCAATAGAAAAAGTAATCCTTTTGATAAGGGAGATGTTTTTATTATTATTATTATTTTACTGCAGCTTGGCTTGATTAGTTACTTGTTTGCAGAAAGACTTCCTTCTTTGATTCTTTCATTTTACAGCAGGAATATTGAGACGAGCGGAGCATTATTTCTAATTCTCTTACTAGACTAGATTGTAAGTCACTGTCGTGACTGTGGCCAGTTGCCATTCAACTATACTTAATTCACAGACTATTGCTATTGCCATGTGTCTGAGGCCTGCTGAAAGTTTCTATGCTTCTGTATTTTAGTTGGTTTAGTTCAAGTTTTGGGCTGGATACGTTAAAGAAAAAACAAAGCCAGACACTAGTTGAAGGCAGTGAAGAACAGACTTTAGGTGGCAATTACTGCAGTAGGAGAATAGAGTCTTTGGTATAGAACTGAGCTCAACTCCAGTCAGTCCAGAGGTGACTGGGCATTTTAAAGGGAGAAAGAGGGAGTAGGGAGGGAGAACCAGTGAAGCTCAAACAGTCACAGAAGTGGAAAATTACATTAATTGAGTGGTAGGGGGTTGGTCAATGTGATTAGACCACCTGGGTTTGTTCACTGGCACTTATCCAAGTCAGTTAGGCTCTTATCCTCCCACAGAGACTGGGAGACAGAGTCCCAGCCTTCAGGTGTTGGCTGGAACAAACAGCAAATTTTTTGGCAGCCTTGAGATTTCTCAGGCAGGAACTTAAGCGGGGCTGGGTTGACCCAAGGACATGGCCTTGAGCTGTTGGAAACCATGTTAGTGTCTTAGTCGGGGAGGGGAAATGACAAAATCATTTGTGATGAGAGCAAGAACAGTTCTCAGAGGTAACCTAAGGAGGCCATGCTATAATAATGATATTAATACATGCTATATGATTCTGCTTTGCCACTAAATGCATAATTAGTACTAATATAAAGTAAAATTAATACTACATATTGAACTTTTTAATTGAATAGAGGACCAATTTGCACATTATTCCTCAGTAGCACCTGAAGACATTCTTAAGTGACAGCATAATATAACCAGCTCCAAAGGATAGCCTTAAGTCCACCATCTGGAACAACTTTTAAAATGGAGGAGCAAGATTTTGTGGGTGCATATCTCCAATAGTGAACTTTTGTCCATTAACCTTACATAGTGATAGAAAACCAAGGCGTTAGTCTGAAAGCTTATCTAAGACACTTGAACAAGTAAATACAGAATGGAACTTTTTAGCCTGTGAATTCTTTCATTGTAGAAAAATTATTGAAACAAGTGACGATAAATGATCTATGTTCTCTCTGGAGTTGTTAAAAGAATACATGCCAAATTAGTTCTCAGAATTGTTTTCCCCATGCACATATACTCTTTGGAAATATATATGTGAAAATGGGATACCTTTATAAAGCTGAAGCACAAAAATGATAAGCAATTCTAGTAAAACTGCCCATCATTCACACATTATTGGTTGTAAAATAGTTTTATCTTTGTAATCACAGGCAGTACTATATGAAATAATATGCTATAGGGAAATAGAAGAAATGTTTTGCTAAATCAGATATTCCTCTGGTGAGGTTGGTTCTGTACTATATGCTGAAGACCCAACAGGAAAAAAAAAGTTATCTTATTAAAAACCACAATTTGGATTTAGAGGATATGACTAGATCAAGATGAAAATTGAACAAAACAATCCCAGTTAGGGACTTGCAAACCCATAGCCAGATATTTAGTGCTTAGCCCACAGTAGGCATTCAGGTAATATATGTAAGTGGAGTTTTCAAAATGTGTATTTTGGCCACATGTAAATAAAATGCCTAAGACATTGAGTAATATTTACATTTTAACCAGTTGAGTCACCCCGATATAAGCATCTTTCTCAAAGAGATGGCAGAAGGAAATACATTCAGATTGTTCAGTTACAAAGACCCTGTATTACTGTCATCCTTTCTCACTGTTACACAGAAGCATTTAATTTAATTGGATACCCCAGCAGCAAATCTCCCTTCTACGAAACATAGCTGAAACTGAAGAAAGAAGCAAGAATGCCTTCTGAATAGCCAACTGAATATCCTGGAGTCAGTGCCAGTAGGTTTAGAGTCCTTATCACAGAACTCCCCAAAGCCCCAAATCAAAGCATATTTAATCTTATTTAGTACAGAACTTAATTTTGTTTATTTGGTTTCTATGCCAACAAGCTAGAAGAATTTTATACAATACTAATTTCCCAGGGTAGAATTTTAAAACAATCATGCTTTAAGAAACACTAAATCCACTTTGGAACTGTGAAGCTGTTTCCTTTTATCCTCAATCCTATCTCCCCACTTTGCACTTGTTCCTCTCCTTAGTTGACTTCCTGTTGTTTACATTTCTATCTCCTTTTTTGGGTAGATATTTATTATGTCTTATTACTATTTCTAGTCCTCTTTACTTCAAAATCTTTCTATAATAAAAAGCTTGCTCTCTATAGGCATACAATAAATGCTCATTAAACACAATGAATCAAAAATAAAGAATTAGAAGACTTGATGTCCTGTTGGAAGCAGCAAGAAGTCACATACAAAAATTGACACTGTAGGAAGAAGCTACAATCAAAGGACCAATTCCTGAGAAAGCCCAGTCATCTGGGACCATTCTGCATAGGGACAAAGAGCTCCATATACCTCATTAGTCCCTGGGAACAGTAAGCAGATACAGAGGGATGTAATACTCGATGCTCAGAATGACCACACTCAATCATCAGAAAGGTTTCAATGATGAGCTGCACTATCAGTTGAGAAGCAGAGGGAAAACATGACATACCATTTGTTCATCTAAAAATTGGCAAATGTGTTTTCTTATGATAAAAGCCAGTGCTGATAATTACACAGAAAATGGTTATGCTTACAAACTTTTGGAAGGTATATGAACAGTTTAGGAAAAAAGTTTTAGGAAGAATGCAAGATACTTAGAAAGATGTATGACACAGGATGTTCATTATAGAATTAACACATACTGTGAAAAATTGCCCAAAAATAGAGAAAAATTGTCCAACAAATATTTTAAAAAGTTAGAGAGAGGGTTTTGTGAAGATGGCAGAACAGGAAGCACCAGGACTCTGTCTCCCCACCCTCAGAACAATTGCACTGGCAGAATCTGCCTGATGAACTATTTGGGAACTCTGGAGTCTGTAGAAGGCTTCCAACTTTTAGGGGAAGGCTTGGACAGGCAAATTGTGGTTAATTTCTGCCTATTTCAGTTCTTAGCATAGTAGTAGCTACACATCCCCCACCCCAGCCCCATGGCAGGCAGCTGTGCACATGTGCCTGAAGCAGCCTGCACACAGCTTATAGGAGCCTAGAAACCAACCCTTGCATGTGTGGTGAAATGATTTTCAGTGACAGTGCTAAGATTATTCAATGGGAAAATGACCGTTTCAACAAACAGTGCTGGAAAACTGGATATCCACATACAAAAGAATAGAGTTGGACCCTTATCTAACACCATAGACAAAAGTTAACTCGAAATGGACCAAAGACAATCTTAGACCATTTCATGAAGCTATGACAAAATAGCTTAGAGACTGGTAATTTATAAAGAAAAATTTATTTGGCTCATGGTTCTGTAGGCTGGGAAGTGCAAGAAGCACAAAGCCGGCATCTACTTAGCTTCTGGTGAGGGCTTTGGTGCTGCATCACATCATGGCAGAAGTCAGAGGGGAAGTGGGCATGTGCCAAGAAGCAAAATCTGAGGGACATCCTGGCTTTATAGCAACCTACTCTTGTGGGAACTAATCCATTCCCATGAGAACTCATCTAGTCTCATCAGAACAGGAATTAACCCATTACTGCAAGAAGGGTACCAGGCCACCCACAAAGGTAGACCTCTCATGACCCAAACACTCCCCACATTGGGCCTCACCTCTTAAGGTTTCACTTCCCAACATTATTACCAGGCTGGGAATTAAGGTTCCAACATGGGCTTTCACAGGGACAAACCATAGCAAAGACCTAAATGTAACACCAGAAACTTTAAAACTTTTAGAATAAAACATGACAACAGCTTCATGACATTGGATTTGACAGTGATTTCTTGGATAAGATACCAAAGGCACAGGCAACAACAACCACAAAAATAGACAAATTAAACATGAAAAATTTAAATAATTCTGAGCAAAGAGAATAAAGCTGGAGGTACCACACTACCTGACTAGAAAACATACTACAAAGCTGTAATAACTAAAACAGCATGGTATTGGTATTAAAAACAGACACATAGACCAATGGAACAGAATAGAGAACCCAGAAATAAATCCGAGTATTTAGAGACAACTGATTTTTGACAAAGGCACCAAAAACACACAGCGAGAGGAGGACATCCTCTTTAATAAATAGTGCTGGGAAAATTGGATATCTGTATGCAGAAGAATGAAACAGGATCTCTATCTTTCATCACATACAAAAATAAACTTAAGATGGATTAAAGACTTCAAAGTAAGACCTGAAACTGTAAAACTACCAAAAGAAAACATAAGGGCAACACTTCAGGACATTGGTCTAGGCAAATATTTTATGGCTAATACCTCAAAAGCACAGGCAACAAAGTCAAAAATAGGCGATTAGGACTATATTAAACTGAAAAGCTTCTGCACAGCAAAGGAAACAACAGAGTGAAGAGACAACCTTCTGAGTGGGAGAAAATATTTGTAAACTATTCATCCAACAAGGGATTATTAATAATATCCAGAATATGCAAGGAACTCGAAAAAAACTCAACAATAAAAAAGTAATAATCCCATTAAAAAGTAGGCAAAAGACATGAATAGGCATTTCTCAAAAGAAGACATACAAGTAGCCAACAGGTCTATGAAAAAATGCTCAACATCATGAATCATCAGGAAAATGAAAATCGAAACCACAATGAGATATCATCTCACCCTAGTTAGAATGACTATTATTAAAAAGACAAAAAATAACATGCTGTTGAGGATGTGGAGAAAAGGGAAAACTATTGGCGGGAATGTAAATTTGGATAGCCACTATGAAAAAAAATATGGTGATTTCTCGGAAAGCTAAAAATAGAACTGCGATATGATTCAGCAATCCAACTACTAGGTATTTATCCAAAGAGAAGGAAATTTGTAAAAACACACACACAAAACAAAAACAACAAACCAAAACCAGAAGAAAACAACTGTTGGCAAGGAGAGAATTGGAACCCTTCTGTCCTATTGGTGGAAATGGAAAAGAGTCCAATTGCTGTAGAAAACAATTAGGTTATTCATTAAAAAATTAAAGATAGAATTATTATATGATCTAGCAATTCCACTTCTGGGTACATAACCAAAAGAATTGAAATCAGGGTCTCAAAGTGATATATGTACAGCCATGTTCATAGCAGTGTTATTCATAATAGGCGAAATGTGGAAGCAAACCAAGTGTCGCTCAGCAAATGAATGGACAAGTATGATGTGGTACACACAACGGAATATTATTCAGCCTCTAAATGGAAGGAAGTCCTGACATGTGTTACAAATGGATGAACCTTGAGGACATTATGTTAAGTAAAATAAGCCAGTTAGCAAAAGACAAATACTGTGTGATTCCATTTTATATGAGGTACTTAAAGTAGTCAAAATCATTGAAAGGAATATGGTGGTTGCCAGGGGCTGAGGGAGAGGAAATGGGGAGTTATTGTGTAATGGGTACAGAGTTGGAGTTTTATAAGATGACAATAGCTACGGAGGTGGATTGTGGTGATAGTTGCCCATTATGGATGTATTTAATACATCTGTACTCTGACCTGTACACTTGAAAATGGCTAAGATGATAAATTTTGTGTGACATATATTTTACCACAATTAAAAAATCGGAAAAGAAATTAAATTAGAATATTTCAATATCATATAAATGTATACATGTGTGTAAAAATGTGTGTGCGTGAAAGGACACACACTGATATATCAACAGTAGATGGTAGGACCACATACAATTTTTATTTTTTCTTTATAATTCTGTTTTCCAAATTTTCATCAATGCATACGAATTAATTTTATAATTAATATTATAATTAACAAGACGGGATTTTCTGTGTGTATTTTCAGGGGTAAGCCTTACCTCCATGGCAAATTATTTCTGTAGAGAAACCCATTCCTGAGGACACAGCGTTAGACAATGAGGGGATGCCTGCTCTGTGCCTGATGTGTGTTAGGTCCTGAATATTCACAAATAAAAGGCATGGTCTCTGCCCTTACAGAGGTTAGAGTCAGACTCTGCAAGGAGATGTTTTACTATAATGTTCATTGAACACTCACTCAATGCTATTAAGCATTTTACTTAGATGATCTCATTTAATCCCCGCAGTAATTCTGTGAAGTAGTTATTATTATCATTATTCTCCTTTCACATAGAAGGAAGCTGAGGCTTAGAGAGGTCAAAGGACTTGCCCAAGATCACAGCTAGGGATGAAGGAGAGCTTCAAACCCAGGCAGACCAGCTCCACAGGTTCTTCACCAAGATAGCAACAGACAGCTATAATCAAGGTGACGTGTGCTAAGATAGAGGTAAGTACAGAGTGTTAGTGGAGCACTTGGAATGCCTGTCTAACTCATACTGTAGAGGAACGGATGAAGAAGGCTTCCTGGAGGAGGTGCTGTCTCCACAGAACAGCACATGAGTAGGAGCTGGGGCTCGGATAGGTGCTAAAGGGTGTTCCAGATAGAAGCAGCCGTGTGTGCCTGTGTTCAGGGGCCTGAAAGGCTGTTGCACACTCAAGAAATGTACGTGGTTCAGTGTGGATGGAGCAAGGGTGCCAGGGGGCGTGATGACTCAGGGAGCTGGGAGCAAGACTGGGACCTTGTCACAAAGGGACATATTTGCCTTATCTAGTAGAACTGTGCAAAATGAAAATCCTTCTACCAGCTTTGCAGTGCTGGGTTAGAAAAAGGGTTAAGCAGGCTGGAAAAATCCCGTCCCTGTTTGAATGATTACTGCCATGGCAACCCTGCAGCAGCCAGCACTTGTCAAGGCCTCTTCTTTGGATACAATAATAAATAGTGATAAAACATTACCTCAAGGCTTTATATTTTTGCCATCAGTTAAAATCCTGTTCTTGGCTACTGTGAGGACTTCTTCAAATCACAGGGGAAAAAAAAAGAAAAGAAAAAGAAAAACTGTGTTTTAAGTAATGTACTAGGAATACTTTATGCATGTGCTTTAAGAATTTGAAGCCCCAACATTTCAGGCACTTGAAAAGGCCAAAAACCTTACCAAGGA
The DNA here is from genome assembly GCA_004363605.1 of Indri indri. Classification (NCBI taxonomy): domain Eukaryota; kingdom Metazoa; phylum Chordata; class Mammalia; order Primates; family Indriidae; genus Indri; species Indri indri. The sequence continues at coordinate 117,295 of RJWJ010000977.1, read as the reverse complement.
GGAGTTTTGAAAGGGCTTTCTCCCTGCTACGAATAAAGACTTAGCAGAAGGTAACCAGTGAAGCTGCACTGTGTGGTTTCACAGAGTATCGGCCCCATTATGTCTGCAGTGATTTCTGCGGAGGTGAATAGCCACCCCCTCACTCCTCCTTTCACTTTTAACTCTAGCAGGAAGAGAGGAGCAGAGTCTCTCCATTATTGCTGGGTGACAGCTGTGTGATGGGCGGGAACTTGTTTCTAAAACAATCCACAAATATTTAGATATGGTACCATTCTCAAAGCCACTCTCAACTCAGGCAGCTCTCTCCAAGAGAGTAATTCCTTAAAGCAACAGAAAGCACCTCTCGGCTTTGAAGGGAGACCCAGCTGGGTTCAAATCTCAGCTCCCAATCCTGGCAGCCTCACCTTTCATACCTTTCCTAACCTCTAGAAGCTCAGTTTCTTGCCTTGTAAAATGGGGTCATAATCCCTTCCTTGCAGCGTGGTCGAAAGCAGTGGAGATAATGAATGTAAATGTGACAGGCCGTATATTATGTGTTGGTTGTATCTGTTATTATTTATTCAGGGTCACAAACTCAACTGAGAACTTAGATCATCAAACACTGTGAAATGGCCTTGCAAAAGTTTGCAACCCCTGATCTATGTATCATGTTTAATCAATTCTATGACATACTGTTTTTCACATTTTAACATCTCTAGAACTGGGATGGGTCTTACAACATAGGATGTGTCATAGTTTAATTGGCAGTGATTTTTCTTTCGTAGTTGATCGTAAACTAATGGGGTGTCTTAAAATGGAGGAAATCTCAGATTAGATGAAAGAGGGTAGCTCCTTTCAGCATATGGAACATTTTAGTTTGGTTACAAACCAACAGATAAAAGAAGGAGTCCAATCCTATTCCTAGTCAATAAATCTCTGACGGAAAAGATAAGATTCGTGGCAAGTACTCATCTCATCTTTCTGAACTATTGCAACCTGGCAACACATCTGTTCCTCAGAGAAGACACGTCAGCATCATCCATCCACTCGGTCTCCTATGTGATCCATACCATCTGGCGCCCTCTTTCCATATCTCCTCCACCTTCTCCCCACCACATGTGTTCCTGCTAAAACAAAACACAACAAAACAAAAAATACTAAGTTTGAGATTTTCCAAGCAGTTTTTAAAATGGAGCCAGGGAAAAATGTAATGAATGTGATTTTCCAGGCGTGTAGAAACATGCTGATCACAGTCTCACTGTTGGGGGAGGCAGTAGGAAGATGCTCATGCAAACACACACACACGCACACACACACACATTTACTCTTTTAGGTAATTCAGATTACAAAGAAAGATTAGGAGGCACTTTCCTGGGGAATCAATCCACAAGAGTGTCAGAATGTCATTGGCATAAATCAGAAATATGACACCAGGTAAGGTTTTTGAAAACAATTATCTGGTGGCTGAAACACAAGTTGGTCCTGTTCCCACTAAAGGAGACACTGACCTCTAAAAGAAATGGTTAAAAATAAATAAAAAAATCTCCCAACTCCCTGCAGGTGCTAATCCTGTTTCAAATGAGTATTTTTGTAGTGCTCGTAAGGAAGTCACATAGTACACTTAGGGGATGAACCACCAATCCTAAAATCCTGTGCCTGAAATGAACACTTGTGGTAAATTAAAAGGACTGTCAGGAACTGCCTGTCTGTAGTATGGACCTGAGATTTTACTCTTCTTACAAGCTAGCAAGTTAGCCTGCTACTGTTCCATGGATGCTAGTAGAAGACACAAGTCTCCTGGGTCAGATAGTTTGGAACAAAGGGCAGCCAGCACCTTGCTTATAAGATATGCAGAAATGCAAGAGACCCTGGAGAATTGTCCCCTAACAGTGACATAATATGTTAAATGTATGTGACATATAGCATATAGTGCAATATAGCATAGTCGTTCCCAGCCCACTAAACAAACAGATATTGAAACACATAGAGAAAAAACACCAATGGGAAGAGGCACAAGTTACCAGCCTGACTAGAAAGTTGACATGGTCCAGCTTTAGCCTGAAGCAGTGCGGGTTTAGTCTTCTTATGGCAATGAACTTGAATGAAAAGGTCAATTCATGGAGAAGGAAATAGGACAAAGGAAACAGAGAATATTTTTCCTCATTGTTCAAACACATACATATTATGTATTCCATAATTCAGAGGGAAGAAGAAAACTGGATATTTAAAGGTATGGTAGCTAGAAACATCTTTCCCTAAAGATGTGACTTTTAGGTTCCAAGTTTAGTTATGAAGAGCTAATTATTTCCTCTTTCTACCTAGATGACTTTTCCTTTCCTTTGGCAATATATAACAGTTCACAGTTCCTTGTCCTCAAGGAACTTAAAGGATTTGATTTGGGAGATAAAGAAAGTTACCAGATTTTTGAAGAATGGAACTTGAATCATTTGGAATTTATATTTAATATATCAAATTGATTAGAACATTTTCTATAATTTTAAATTCTAAGCATGTTCTCCTTTTCCTAAAACTATTACATTTGATTATAGTCTTCTATATAATAATTTTATTTATCACTTTTAATAACTGCTAGCCTAATGTTATTTTAGAAGATAATATTGACGTATTATTATTTATATTACCTAATCTGTAGACCTTATTCAAATTTCTCCAATTATCCTCTTTCAGGTCCAACATTTATTCCAGGATCCCACATTGTTTGTAGTTTTCATGTCTCCTTATTCTCCTCCATCTGAAACAATTCCACAGTCTTTATTTTCCATGACCTTGATATTTTGAAGAGCCCTTCAATTTGGGTTTGTTTGATGTTTTCATATGATTCTACAGAGGTTATGTATTTTTTGTCAAGAAGATTGCAGAAGCGATATTGTGCCCTTCTCAGTGCATCGTCTCAGGAGGTACGTGATGTCAATAAGTCTCACACTTGGTGATACTGACTTTGATCATTTGGATAACGTGGTGTTGACCAGTTTCTCCACTGTAAAGTTTTGATTTTTCCCACTGTAAATATCCTGTGGGGAGATACTCTGAGACTGCAAATATCATTTCTCATCATAGTTTTTCCCACTAATTTTAGCATCCTTTGATGTTGCTAGTCTATAACAGTTCTTACTGTGGCGTTTACCAAAGAGTAATGTTCGATTTCTATCATTTCCTCTGCATTTACAAATTGGAATTCTACTGTAAAGAAGAGTTGAATAATCTATTTAATTATGTATTTGTATCAGTTCTCTTTGTTTTTAGCCACATAGTATGTGATAGTAATTTTATGTGTTAACTTGACTGGGCCACAGGGTGCCCAGATATTTGATTAAACATCACTTCTATTGTGTCTGTGAGAGTGTTTTTGGATGAGATTAACATCGGAGTGAATAAATTGAGTGAAGCACTCCCCAACGTGGGTGGGTCTTATCTAATTGTTTAAAGGCCTGAATAGACTAAAAGACTAAATAAGAAAGAATCCTTTACCACTGCCTGACTCTCCTCCAGCTGGGGCATTGATCCTTTCCTGCCTTCACACTTAGGTTCAGTTGGAACTTCCAGCATTGGCTCTCTTGGTTCTCAGGCCTTTGGTCTTGGACTAGAACTTACACTATCAGCTTTCCTGTTTCTCAGGCCTTCACATTCACACAGGAACTATACTATTGACTCTCCTTGATCTGCAGCTTGTAAGCTGCAAATCTTGGAACTTCTTGGCCTCCACAACAACATGAGCCAATTCCTTATAATAAATCTCTTTATGTATACAGTCATCTGTTGCCTAACAATGGGGATATATTTTGAGAAATGCATCATTAGGCGATTTTGTTGTTGTATGAACATCATAGAGTATACTTACACAAACCTAGATGGTGTAGCCCACTACACACCTTGACTGTGTGTTATATGGTATAGCCCATTGCTACTAGGTTACAAACCTGTGCAGCATGTTACTGTACTGAATACTGTAGGCAATTGTAACACAACCGTATTTGTGTATTTAAACATATCTAAACACAGAAAAGGTACAGTAAAAATATGGCTATATTTTTATTGGATTACAATCCTATGGGTGCACTGTTGTATTAATATATTTGGTTCATTGCTGAAAGAAACATGATCATGTGGTGCATGACTATATATACACACATATATACACATATACATATATATGTATCCTATTGACTTTGTTTTCGGGAGAACCCAGACTAACACACAGTATATAGCTAAAATACTATTTTCCAAAGTTACTTAGGTTAGTTCTCTTCCTCTGCAAACTCTTCATTGTGGTTATGAGGTTCATTTGTAATTGTTTGTTTGTTACCATTTATACTCATTTTAAAAATTAAGTCTCAACCTATCTGCACAAAAATTTTCCATCTTACTCAGAGTCAAATCTGAAGTCCTCTTCATGGCCTAAGCCTATGTGATCCGGCTTCCTTACGCCTCTCTTACCTTACCTTCTCACCACCCAACCTCTTGCTAACCCCCGTCCAGGCACACTGGCCTCCTTGTTGTTCTATCAATACACCACATATGCTCTCACCACAGTGCCTTTGCACTTCCTCTCACTGCTGCTTAAAATGCTGTCCCTCAAATACTGACATGGGTGAGTCTCTCACTTTTTCATGCTTCTGTCCAAGAGGCACCTTATATATTTATTTCTTTGTCTGTCTCAATTATAAGAATTTAAGTTCCATGAGGGCTTTGTTCTGTTCACTGCCAAATTCCCTGATCTAGAATATACTTGAAACTGTTCTAGCAGCAGAAACTTTAATATATATATATGTTGTTGAACATTTCCCCCCAACTTTATTAAAGCATAATTGACAAATAAAAGTTGTGTGTATTTAAGATGTATAACATGATGATTTGATATACAGACACATTGTGAATTGATTATCACAATCAAGCTAATTAACATTGAACATTTGTGGAATTAACCTGGTTCATATTTCTTTAAGAAAATATATTAAGGTGTTTTACCTGTTAATGATAAGTGTCAATGGATAACAAATTACAAACATAAGGACAGGCAATCTGTATTTCTGCCTTGGATTCACATTACAGTAGCTGTGCAAGTACAGTGTGTGATCCTGGCTAGTCATTAGAATGTTTGCTTTCAATACACTCCTCCACGTCTCTTCTAACAGCTGCCTGTCCTTATATAAAGGAAACATGTTTTTTCCTCCTAAATTCTCTATAAGAAGTATTATTCTTATAACCAAAGAAAAAGCAAAGGCTGTTAAAACAAGATCGCATGTTAAAGTGTAAGTCCTTACTGTAGAATGATTGTGATATTTCTCCTAATTACTCATTCTCCTGAGGAATCTTTCATGTTCACAGGCTCCAGAATCGATTTTTAAAGCACTTTTCTGAAAAAAAATTATCCTGAAGCATATGTGCACCTATAGATAGACCATTTATTATTGTGTAAGCCAGCCTATAAAAAGACAGTTTTCCCAAATCGTTTAGCAGGGAGAGGCAGAATAAGGAAACAATAACAGGTAGCCGAAAGTGGGAGGCAGGGAACCTGACAAAGGGAGAGAGAAGTGAGAAGAAAAAGGAATTGAGCTCTAATGGGGGTGAGGATGTCAATGTCTCTCCCTACATTTAAACACAGTGGATGGGGGGATTACTCTGGAGGGGAAGCACGTAAGATAAGTGAAATGTATTGTCAGCTCTAGGTTAGAGTATTTGGAAGCTAGATACAAAATACCAAATTACGAAAGCAATTGAGTGATGTCTAAACTGAGAAATAATAGCCAGAAAGTTGTTTCCATCAGTTGAGAGCACAGATTTATTTCTGTAAATTGAAAAGACTGGGAATAGCCACAGGGATTGTTAGGTATGGAATCTTCCACTGAGCTTTCTGGGGAAGAATCTCAACGATGCCATTTCCCACAGGATGTTACCAAACATGAAGATTTGTGGACAGTGGAAAATAAAATGGCGAGGGGGAAAGAGAAAAAGGGGACAGAAGGTGCTAATTTTGTAGAATCCAATGGACAGAGGAAAGATGTTTAAGGGTGACAAATATTAAAAATAGCTGCGGTCCCTCTGGTGATAGAAATATGCCAGAGATTTAAGAGTATGTGGTCAGCAGCACCAAAATATGGAGGATAGTGTTGGCACATCTGAATTAATGATGGATAAATTTGTAAAACAAAGGGTACAATTCTTTCCTAGAGTAAAGGACTTTCCTGTGTGGTTAACACCTGGACAAAGTATAGAAAAATAAAGCTTACATAAGCATCAAACATGGCTCTTTAGGCCTTTGATTTTTACTCCTAGGAATCATTTAACTCCAGGAAACTGAGGCAACACAAATGAACCCTGGAATCCTCCATTAGAACTGGAGGTTACAGAAGCTGTGGTGAATTGTTTCCGATGTTGTGCTGCTCTGCCTGTGAATCTGCTGCAGCAGATACCTTTGGTTGCCTACCCAACAGCAAATTCCTATTCACTCTCTTCTAAAAGTCTAGATTTTTTTCAAGTATCCACACTTTTCCAAGAAACCATGGGCATTATGCTAACTAGTATGGTTTGAATGTCTCCTCCAAAACTCATGATGAATTTAATTGCCGTTGTGATGGTATTAAGACACGGGACTGTTAAGAGGTGTTTAGGCCATGAAGATTCCACCTTCACGAATGGATTAAAGTCATAATTGTGGGAGTGGGTTCATTATTGTGAAGTGGGTTGTTGTTATAGAAAACTGAGTGTGGTCCTCTGTGTCTGTTCTCGTGCTCTTCTGTCCCTTCTGCCATGGGATGACATAGCACGAAGGCCCTCACTAGATGACAGCACCTTAATACTGAACTTCCCAGCTTCCAGAACTGAAAAATAAATCTCCTTTCTTCCTGAATTACCCAGGCTGTGGTATTCTGTTATAGCAGCACAAAATGAACTAAGACAGAAACTTGGTACTGAGAAATGAGGCTACACTTATAACAAATAACTAAAAATGTGAAAGTTGGCCTTGGAACTGGATAATGAGTAGAGGCTGTAGGAATTTGGAGGAGCAGACTAGAAAAAGCCTAATGTTCCATGAATAATGCATTAAGGACAATTCTGGGGAGGGCTCAGATGAAAACTCCAGAAGTAGGGAGAGCCTATATCTTCTCAGGGATTAGTGAAGTGGTCATGATCAGAATATTGATAGAAATATGGATGGTAAAGACCATTCTGATGAGATCTCAGATGGATCAAAGGAACAAGGAATTAGAAACTGACATAAAGGCCATTCTTGTTATACAATTGCAAAGAACATGGCTGAATTGTGACCATGCCCAAAGCCTTCATGGAAGGCAAAATTTAAGAGCAATGAACTAGGATATCTGGCCAAAGAAATTTTTAAGCAAAATATTGAAGGAGCTATGTGGCTGCTTTTAACTGCATACAGTTGGATATGAATGAGAAGAAAGAAATCACTCAGAGATAGAATTTATAATTACAATCATGTGCCACACAACCATGTTTTGGTTTATGACGGACCACATAGGGGTATATCTAAGAGATAATGCAGGCTCGGTTCCAGACCACTGCAATAAAGCAAATATCTCAATAAAGTGAGTCACACAAGCTTTTTGGTTTCCCAGTGTATGTAAAAGTTATGTTTACACTATAGTTTAGTCTGTTAAGTATGTAATAGTATTATATCTAAAAACAATGCATATGTCTTAATAAAAATACTTTATCGTTAAAAATTGCTAATGATCATCTGAGCCTTCAGTGAGTTGGAATCTTTTTGTGGGTGGAGGGTCTTGTCTTGATGTTGATGGCTGCTGACTGAATGGGGTAGTGGTTTCTGAAGGTTTGGGTGGATGTAAAAATTTCTTAAAATAGGACAATGAAGTTTGCCACATCAATTGACTTTTCCTTTCACAAAAGATTTCTCTGTAGCATGTGATGCCATTTGATAGCACTTTACCTACAGTAGAACTTCTTTCAAAATTGGAGTAAATCCTCTCAAATCCTGCCCATGTTTTACCAATTAAGTTTATGAAATATTCTAAATCCTTCCATGTCATTTCAACAATGTTCACAGAATCTTCACCAGGAGTAGATTCCATCTCAAAAAACCACTTTCTTTGCTCATCCATAAGAAGCAACTCCTCATTAGTTCAAGTTTTATCACAAGATTGCAGCAAATCAGTCACATCTTTAGGTTAAACTTTTAATTCTAGTTCTCTTGCTATTTCCACCACACCTGCAGTTATTAATATTTGCTCCACTGAAGTCTTGAATCCCTCATAGTAATCCATGAAGGTTAGAATGCACTTGTTCTAAACACCTGCTAATGTTGACATTTTGACCTCCTCCCACAGATCATGAATGTTTTTAATGGTATCTGGAATGGTGAATCCTTTCCACAAAGTTTTCAATTTACTTTGCCCAGGTCCATCAGATGAGTCACTATCTTGGCAGCTACAGCCTTACAAAAAGTATTTCTTAAATAATAAGACTTGAAAGTTGAAATTATTCATTGACCCATGGGCCGCAGAATGGATGTTGCATTGGCAGGCATGAAAACAACATTCACCTACTTGTACATCTTCATCAGAGCTCTTGAGTGAGCAGGAACATTGTCAATGAACAGCAATATTTTAAAAGGAATCTTTTCTTCTGAGCAGTAGGTCTCAAGAGTGGGCTTAAAAGATTGAGTAAACCATGCTGTAAATAGATGTGCTGTCATTTAGGCTTTGTTGTTCCATTTACAGAGCACAGGCAGAATGGAGTTAGCATAATTACTAAGGGCCCTAGGATTCTGGGGATGGTAAATGAGCAATGGCTCCAATTTAAAGTCACCAGCTGCATTAGCCCCTAATAAGAGAGCTAGCCTGTCCTTTGAAGCTTTGAAGCCAGTTATTGACTTCTCCTCTCTGGCTATGAAAGTCCTAGATGACATCTTCCAATAGAAGGCTGTTTTCTCTACACTGAAAATCTGTTGTTCAGTGTAGCCCCCTTTATCAGTGATCTTAGCTAGATCATCTGTATAACTTGCTGCAGCTTCTACATAAGCATTTGCTACTTCCCTTGCACTTTTATGTTCTAGAGATGGCTTCTTTCCTTAAACCTCATGAACCAATCAATCTCTGTTAACTTCAACCTTTTCTTCTGAAGCTTTCTTACCTCTCTCAGCCTTCATAGAATAGAAAAGAATTAGAGCCTTGCTCTAAATTAGGCTTTGGCTTAAATGAATGTTGTAGGTCTTTTGGTCTTCTATCCGAATGATTCAAATTTTCTCCATATGAGCAATAAGGCTATTTTTCATATGATCACTGGAGTACCACTTTTAATTTCCTTGAAGAACTTTTCCTTTGCATTCACAACTTTGCTAACTGTTTGATTCAAGTGGCTTAGATTTCACTCTCTCTCAGCTTTTGACATGCCTTCCTTGCTAAGCTAATCATTTCTAGCTTTTGATTTAAAGTGACAGATATGTGACTCTTTCTTTCAATTACTTAACACTTAGAGACCATCGTGGGAACACAGTTGGCAAGCACGCCACCTGGGTGTGAGCTTGCCTTCTCAAAACAGCTCTTCTTGGTCTTGGGATCTGCCTGGGTTTTGCAAATTCCTACCTGGGTCCCACAGCTCCAACAAAGGCAATTTGTCCATGGATGGCTACCAAATTCTTGTTGCCATGGGTAAATATGAGCAAGGGAGCTCCTACTCTGCCATCTTGCTTCCTTTGTTACATCTAAAGAGAGACTTAGTGAGGAAGGAATTAAGCAACTTCCCAAGGCTCTATAGCTGATAAAGAGCAATGCCATGACTCAAACCATAGTCTTCTGATCGCCGCACTCAAGCCATCAACCATTATACAACACAATTCCATCCTTTTAAGTACCTCCAGTGAATTCGCTCTCCTAAGTGTGAAACAGCTTAGAGATGTGTAGTCTGTCATCTGAAAGTAACAATAATGTCTTAGAAACAATACCTAGATCAAGCCCATTCAGGAAATATGCTAGTCATAAAACTAAGAAGGTTTTGTTTTGTTTTTGCTCAGGATATTTAGCAAGTGAACATATCTTGGTACACTTAGAAACAACCAGAAACAACTATACTAACAAGAGGAGGAGGACTCATGTCCCTTGCTCCTTTTCTTTGTTTATTCATTGTATTTTATTTTATTTATTTTTTTAAGGGATACCATTTTTATACTTTTTAAAATTTTAATAGATTTAGAGGGTACAAGTTGAATTCCATTAATGTATATATTGTCTGGCAGTGGAGTCTGGGCTTTTGGTGTATCCCTCACCCAAGTAGTGTACGTTGTATCCCACAGGTAATTTTTTTAATTATTTCTTTTTAATTTCAAAACATTAAGGGGGTACAAATGTTTTGGTGACATGTATCGCTTTTGTAATGCTTGAGTCAGGGCCTGATATGTTGTAATGACTTTGGTGATAGCAATAATTGCAGTTAAGATAATGATGCAATATGTACTGAATCTATTCAAAGCATTGTGCACAATGAACCATAATGGAGTTTAGATACTGTTGTTAATGTCAGGTACTTAGAGTGGCTAGAGCTGACTTAAAGTCTAAGAACATAGACTCTTCTGAGAAAAGAATCAATAGCCTAAAAATGGGAGCTACTGGAAGTTAAGAAGTCAAAAGTGGTCATGCACAAGGCAAGACCAAAATCAGAGTACTTGTCTCATAATGTCCCAATCTATATTTATTCCAGAAAGATAAAAGTCTACTGCTACCATCATGAGATGAGGCCAAGCAATATAAAGGCTAAAAAGGGCAAATCCGACCTGAGAAAAAAGTGAGACCAAGAAGTGATGGCTCCTAAGAAAATAATCTACCAGTATACCAGAAACTCCTTTTATTTTCTCATGTTTGAGATTTTATCTAGGAAGCAGAAAACAAATGGAAACATCTGAGAGAGAGAGAGAGAGAGAGATGAAAGAGCAGACATATTTTGGAGATGTCCCTACGTGTTGAACAGTATGTCCCAGTACAATTAACCCAACTTGTTATCTTTTAAAGAAAAGAATTATTTTAGAAATGGTAACTTGAGCTTTTATGCTATGAATACATAAAAACTCCAGAATGAGGGCTACTTCTCAGATCATCAGAACCATTCACAGGCAATCTCAACAAAATTGACCATTTGCACTTAACTAATAATGCCCTCTTTGATCGCAAGGTTAAATGGTTCTTAATAAAGTTTCAATTCCCTAAAGTGGATCAAACCTCTCAGCTTCAATGTAAACATCTCCAGATATGATGTGGATTTTGGGACTACACAAGCCTTGTAAACTTTGAGCATTAAAATTATTCTTTTTTTGAAGGACACAAAAACTTTCCCTAAATGTTTAGAAATCAGGTTAGGAACATTTTAGAAACACTTAAACAAGAATCTATCTGATAGCACTCTTTTACACCTTACTTTACACACCTCAAATTTTCTCATAACAGATAAATCATTTTTGCGAAGGATTACTTTGCATTTGTTGATAATTCCAATTTTAATCATTCCCATATTTAAAGACATATATTGAACATGATCAAATAAGAGGCTAACACATGCACATTTAATCAAAATATGTCATGAATTGTTTAAATATGAAGGAAATAAAATGAAATTAAGACTATGTTTATGTCCATTTCATGGGAAATTTTCATATTAGATTTTGTAAATCAGCACCAAACCTTTCACAAGTGGAAGAACAATCAGAGAGCCAACAGGACATTGCTGAAAGTAATCTAGAGATATATTACTTTCCAATGCTTAAAGTAATAATTGAGAGTGTTAAGTGGTTTGCAAAATGCTTTACTATGAGTTCTTTCAGTTAGCAAAACAACTTCTTGGATAGGCAGAAAAGCTATTATTATTTTCATTGTATAGATGAGAAGACTGAGCCACAGAGAACTTGAGGGAGTTACCCAAGGTTACATGGCAAGGGAGTGACAGGCACATCTAGAATCCAAGTCCAGTGACCCTAATCACATGGCCTTTTTATATCCTCCTCCTCTTTGTGGACTGTGACTTATCTTCTAGTATATGTTGATATCATTTAAACTTAAAGATTTGCTTAATGCCATTTCACAGAGATGCTGAGATGCTCCAAAATGGAACTTAAAATTTGCCAGCAGCATCACTTAAAATTTGGAAGATTCAGGATTACAAAAGATATTGAAGAGCTCCATGAAGGAGTCAGCTTTTTGACTACTGGTGTGCAAGTTTTATTCAGATTATAAAGGCATGAATATTTGGTTTCTTTCTCAGCTATGATCACGAAATTTCTCTTGGGCACATCATGCTGCCTTCTTACTATTCACTTATCCTTTAAAGTAGGTGCCAGTTTGGCTTTTGTCATCTCCTATATCTCATTTTCAAATGGGATCAGGCTGAAATTCTTTGTATGAAAGGGCTTAAGAATTCCATCTGTTAAGATGAAGGGAAGAAAATAATTTATTTCAATAATTAGAAACTTTTGACATATGGATAGGCTAATTTTCTTGATTTACAAAGAGCTCATTCAAATAAATCAAAAGGTGAGCAAATCAACAGAAAAATGGGCAAAAGATATCATATAATTTACAGTACAAAAATACAAATGGCCAATAAACACATGAAAGATGCTTGTAACAAAAGAAAGGAATAGCAAAACATGAGATATCTATCAACTTGGCAAAAAAATAAAATAAAAATAAAAAAAGGAAGTTGAACAAATGGTATTCAGTAGTGAAAGAATGGAGGATAAAAGCCTCTTGTACCCTATTGGTGGAAGTATAAATTTGAAAACCCTCCTGGAGAGCAATTTGTCCTTATCTATAAAAATCTTAATTGTATCTATTTTTTGAAGGAGCAAGCCCATTGTATGAAATTTACTATATGAATATACTGATGGGAGATCTATGAACATGGACAAATTCATTTGTAATGGCAAAAAATTATAAATGATCAATTCCTATCAGTAGGGAATTGGTGGAACAAAATAACGGTAAATCCACAGGTGCAAATACTGTTGGCTAAAAGATAATGTAAATATGTACATGGAATGATTTTCAATATTTGGCAATAAGTTAAAAAAATGAGTGAAGGGGTGTATGTGGTTTGATCTCTAGTCTATAGATTAGAAAAGAAGGGAGATAGACTGAAGAAGATACATGAACACATGTATATGCATATATGTACCCTTTTGTGTCCTGAATGAATCATAAGATGTTGTTAAACAGCAGTTACCTTTGAGGTGAATGATTGGATAGGAAGGGGTTAATTTAGGAGGGGCGAGGTGGCTTGTAATTTCTATTTTGTATGTTTTTGCCCTGTCCGAATTTTCAATTTTCTTACCAGATACATGTATTTTTTGTTTGTTTCAAATATTAATAAGGGATGTCTCCTCTATGTGTCACTGAATTAAAAATAAAATAATTGAAGGAAGGAAGAAAGGAAGAAAAGAGATCCATGTTGATAAGGGAAAACAAACACATAATCATATCTACAAAGTAGATATGATATCTCCTTACAATATCTCCTGTACTAATTCTCTGGGTGTGACACAAATTGCATATCAAGTGGTGAATATATTGTGAGCTTTTGGAGATGCTCTCATATCTGATTGATTATTTATACATAAAGCTGTCAGGGACTGTCTTAGTTATGCCCACTTTTACAAAGTGTCATACTGGGTGTCTTATTAACAACAGAGATTTACTTCTCACGGTTCTGGAGGCTGAAAGTCTGAGATCAGGGTGCCGGCATGGGGGGGTTCTGGTGAGTGTCCTCTTCTGGGTTGCAAATTGCCGTCTTCTCATTGTTTCCCCACATGGCAGGAAGAGTGTGAGAGAGCTCTTGGGGGTCTCTTTTCTAAGGGCACTAATCCAGTTGATGAGGGTAGAGACTAAATTACCTCCCAAAGATTCCACTTCCTAATACCATTGTATTGGGGATTAGGATTTCAATATACAGTTTTCTGGAGGGACACAAACATTCAGCCCATAAGAGGGACCCTAGTTGTTGGAAATTATACCTTAAAAGTCACCAACAGAATTCCTTCCTTTCCTTTGCCCTGACAAGCAATATTCTGGGTTAATTTACACTTGTACTGTGATACTGAACATAGTTCAAGCTGTAGTTTACTTAATACACGACAGGATTTTATTAGTGCAAACTGTGAACATGTTTCAGTGAGTATCAGGTTATCAGGCTTGAACCAAAAACCCCCATTCTTTCAAATCCCACTGGCGTGGTGTACCCACTGCCCCTGCCTTGCTGCACTCCCGCAATTAAATTTAAGCTATTATTATTGAACTAAAAATGACATGACTACTTTTGGTCCAGGCATGTATCCATTTTTTTTTTTCTGTTTTTTCGGTGCCCTGTACAAGGAATGCCACATCAGAGGGTCCATCAGAGCAAATCCTTCTAGCAAAGGAATAGAATCTTCTTCAATATCTAAGTACGATCCCTGCCACAAAAATCACGGACCTTGAGAACTTGGAAAATGTGTTTGCTGACTTCATGTTGCCTCATTTAGTTTAGCTTACTAAGAATTGAATTCCAAAACTTGTTGCACGGTTTTATAAATATACGGAAATGAGTTGTCAGGAAATAATATTTATGTCTCAGTGATTTAAATTAACTTTGTATTATTTTATGGAACTACATGTAAAGAAAATATTCTCTAAAGGCCGCTTTGTAAGAAATAGGGGAGAATTACTTTACATACAGTTTTTTAAAGCTGTAAATATAAAAAATTTGTAACCATACATAACAGTAGAACAGTATTTGAACTATCAGTGTGATGGGATTACCATATTGTCATATTTTCATCCCTCCGCCATATACTGTATTTCTTTTCTTTTCTCTTCTCTTTTCTTTTCCTATCGTTTCCTTTTCTCTTCCCTTTTCTTTTTTTCTTTTCCTATCCTTTCCTTTTCTTTTCTTTTCCTATTCTTTCCTTTTCTTTTTTTTCTTTTCCTTTTTTTTTTTTTTTTAAAGAGATAGGGTCTTGCTCTGTCACCTAGGCTGGAGTGCAGTGGTCTGTGATCACTGTAACCTCAAACTCCTGGGCTCAGGTGATCCTCCTGCCTCAGCCTCCTGAGTAGCTGGGACTACAGGCAAATGCCACCATGTCCAGCTAATTTTTAAAAGTTTTTTTAGAGATGGAATCTTGCTATGTTGCTCAGGGTCGATCTCCAACGTATTTCTAATGATAAACATTAACGAAAAGAGCTCCTAACTTTTAAATTCTACAGATGTTGATTGTGTACCAGTTGGATGTTGGTTGTCCTTTGGTAGTGATGCTATTATTCAACTTTACGAGGATATTATTCCTTACCCTCAGTAGGCCAGGCTTTGGGTTTTATTCCAGTCAGAGCGATGCTTTTGGGTTGAGTCATGTATATAGTGTCCCCTCCAATCTCCCTTCTGACAACACAGATTCCAGGGTAGTTGGGTAGGGTTTGGAGTTTAGTTAGGGTCAACTAGAAATTAACTTACACATAATACAACGGTTAAATTAAATTCATTGTCAGACAGAGCCTGATCCTCAGCCTAACGACTCTACATAGACCATTCTGGGTATAATGGATTGCTTTCCTGATAATGTAAAGACTGTACTTGGGTTTGAATTATAAATCAAAGTGCAAGCCATTTAATTTCTCCATAGTATTGGGACATTTACACAGGGGCATTTGTTTCAGAGGGAAAAGTCCTATTAAAATAATATTAGAAGAAAATAATAACATTAGGGCCTTATTTTTAGTTTAGATAAACTAGATCAAAGATCCAGACTGCCAAACTTAAGTACACATAGAAGTAAAAATTAATTAGTATATCATTTTTATGGGGCTATTATTTTTCTCCGTAACTATGTTTATGCACATCCACCTAAATAAATCAAGGATCCATCTCAACCAACTTGTTTAGAAGTTCACATGCAAATAAGAGAGTTCATGAAAAGGGAAGAGACAATTTACTCTTTATTAAAATGCGTACTGGCAGCCAGTTATTTTTTTAATTAAAAAATAAAAAACACTGGGAAAATTGTAATGTTACCATCAAGATGTCCTCAATTTTTAAAAACTGTTCATGGAAGATGACTGAGCATTCTGAATATGATTATTATAAACACATGAATGTTATAAAATACAATTATGCATTGACCTAACATTTAAGTAATGTATGCAATTGCTTGATGCATCTCAATTATCATAGTTAATTATAAATAGCTAATTAATATGACTTTTACCCTGATGTGGCAGCATTCTGTAACTGTAAACAAAATCAAACATAACAGCCCTAATAACATATTATTTTAACCCCTATAAATTTATAATCTGATTATTGCTATCAAAATGTTGATCCTACTGATCAAACATATATTGACAATCATAATTTAATAATTTTCCATGATAACATCCAAGACACAAAAACAATTGCGAGGAAGAATATAATGTGAAATAATCTTATTCAATTTTCTTATTCACCCTTCTCAGAAGCTTTTTACAAAACATTGGGTAAAAACATTAAGCGACTTTGTATTTCATTTTATGTCTTATTAACTGTTACTCTTTGAAAATAAAGCCTCACTACTTACAAAAAGTTATCTGAACAAAACTTTTTCCGCTCCTATAACACAATGGCTCTCAAATTATTTTTGAGTAATGAATGTTATCTTCAAGTGAAATTTTATTTGAAAACCCAACATTTAAAAGTGAATAATATGAAACTGATCTGGTTAAAAAATGTTATAGGGAGCTCCAAGTCCTACTAAGTCTCTCCTTTGGGAAGAACTCAAGACTTTCTGCTAAGCACAGTTTGAAAACTATTGCTTTTGCTCATTATAAGGAAATTTGTTTTCCACTTGGTACCAAGCAAGTCTAGTCAATACACACTGTACTGGTCTCTCCATTTGATAGTAAGCAAGTCCAATCAACTGAGTTAGTTTGTTATGGCAGGGGCAGTGAAAGAAAAGGAAAGAGTAGCTGTGCATAATGATGGCAGAACACTGGGGAAAGGAACAGCACATGCCTGCTTTAGAATTCCTTATCAGACCAACAGGATCATTTTAAAAAATAGATTTAGGGGGTACAAATGGTTTTTGTTACATGGATGAATTGTATAGTGGAGAAGTCTAGGCTTTCAGTGTACTCACCACCTGAATGGTGTACATTATACTCAATAGGTAACTTTTCATCCTGCATCCTCCTCCCGCCCTCCTGCTTCTGAGTCTCCAGTGTCCATTACGTCCCTGTGTATGACCATGCATATCCACTGCTTAGCTTTCACTTATGAGTGAGAACACATGTTTGTTCTTTTGTTCCTGGGTTACTTCACTATACCACATTTTCTTTATCCATTCAACACTTGAGGGGAACTTATGTTGGTTGCAATTGTGAATTATGCTGTAATACACATAGCAGTGCAGGTGTCTTTTTAATCAAATGACTTCTTTTCCTGTGGGTAGATCCCCAGTAGTGGGATTGCTGGATGGAATGATAGGTCTACTTTTAGTTCTTTGAGAAATCTGCTGTTTTCAATAGAGGTTATACTAACTTACATTTCCACCAACAGTGTATAAGCATTTCCTTTTCACTGCATCCATGCCAGCATCTGTTGTTTTTTGGCTTTTTAATAATGGTCATTTTGACAGGGCTAAGGTACTATCTCATTATGGTTTTAATTTACATTTCCCTAAGGACTAGTGACATTGAACATTTTTCATATGTTTGTTGGCCATCTGCTTCTCTTCTTTTAAAAAATATTCATGTCTTCTCCCCACTTTTTAATGGGGTTATTTGCTTTTTTCTTGCTGATTTGTTTAAGTTTCTTATAGATTCTGGATATTAGTTCTTTGTCAGATGTATATCTTGTGAATATTTTCTTCCATTCTGTAGGCTGTATATTTAGTCTGTTGATTATTTCTTTTGCTGTGCAGAAGCTTTTTAGTTTAACTCCCTTTACTAGTATTTTTGTTTTCATTGTATTTTCTTTCAGGGTTTTAATCATAAATTCTTTACCTAGGCCAACATTGAGAATAGTTTTTCCTAGGTTTTATACTAATATTTTTATGGTTTCAGGTCTTACATTTAAGTCTTTAATACATCTCGAGCTAATTAATTTTTGTGTATGGAAAGAGATAGGGATCCAGTTTCATTTTCCTGCATGCGGCTATCCAATTTTCCCAGCACCATTTATTGGATAGGGCATTCTTTTCCCAGTGTGTGTTTGTTTGCTTTTTCAAAGATCAGTTGGTTGTAGGTATTTGGCTTTATTTCTGGGTTCT
The DNA here is from genome assembly GCA_004363605.1 of Indri indri. Lineage (NCBI taxonomy): Eukaryota > Metazoa > Chordata > Mammalia > Primates > Indriidae > Indri > Indri indri. The sequence continues at coordinate 99,060 of RJWJ010000977.1, read as the reverse complement.
CTATTCTGTTCATTGATCTATATGTTTACTTTCATACGAGTACCATACTGTTTTGGTTACTGTCACCGTGTGGTACAATTTGAAGTCAGGTGGTGTGATGCCTCCAGATTTGTTCTTTTTGCTTAAGATTGCTTTGGATATTCAGGCTCTTTTTTGGTTCCAAATGAGGCACAGAATTATTTTTTTCTAGCTCAGTGAAATATAACATTGGTATGTTGATGGGGATTTCATTGAATCTGTAAATCATTTTGGGTAGCATGGACATTTTAGCAATATTGACTCTTCTAATCCATGAGCATGGGATTCTTGTCCATTTGTTTTTGTCATGTATGATTTATTTCATCAGTGTTTTGTAGTTCTCCTCATAGAGATCTTTCACCTCTTTGATTAAGTATATTTCAAGGTATTTTATTTTTTTGCAGATATTGTAAATAGGACTGGGTTCTTGATTTGATTCTCAACTGGGTGGTTATTATTAGTGCATAGAAATGCTACTGATTTGTGTATGCTGATTTTGTAACCTGAGATTTTACTGAATTCATTTATTAATTCTAGGAGTCTTTTGGTGGAGTTTTTAGGGTTTTCTAGATATAAGATCATATCATTGGCAAACAGATAGCTTGACTTCCTCTTTTCCAATTTGGATGCCTTTTGTTTCTTTCTCTTGTCTGATTGCTCATAGGACTTCCAGTACTATGTTGAATAGAAGTGGTCAAAGTGGGAATCTTTGTCTTGTTCCAGTTCTTAGGGGGAATGCTTTCAACTTTTCTCCATTTGGTATGATGTTGGCTGTGGCTTTGTTATATATACCTTTTATTATTTTGAAGTATGTTCCTTCTATGCCTAGTTTGTTGAGGGTTCTTTCATGAAGTGATGTTGGATTTGCTGAATGCTTTTTCTGCATCTATTGAGATAATCATATGGTTTTTATTTTTAATTCAGTTTGTGTCATAAATTACATTTATTGATTTGTGAATGTTGAACCATCCTTGCATCCCTGAGATGAAACCCACTTGATCATGGTGAATTTTCTTTTTGATGTACTTTTGGATTCAGTTTGCTAGTATTTTGTTGAGGATTTTTGAATCTATGTTCAAAAAGGATATTGATATGTAAATGTTGTTCTTGTTGTGTCTTTTTCTGGCTTTGGTATCATGGTGAGACTGTCTTTGTAGAATAAATTAGGTAGGATTCCCTCCTTCTCAATCTTTTGGAACAATTTCAGTAGGATTGGTACCAGTCCTTCTTTGTAGGTCTCATAAAATTCACCTGTGAATCCATCTGGTCCTTGGTTTTTTTAAATTGGGAGATTTTTGATTACTGATTCTATCTCACTACTCGTTATTGGTCTGTTCAGGATTTCTATTTCTTCCTGATTCAAGTTTGGGAGGTTATGTATTTATGGGAATTTATCCATTTCCTATAGATATTCTAGTCTGTGTGCATAGAGGTATTCATAGTAGTCTCAGAAGATCTTTTGTATTTCTGTGGTATCAGTTATAAAGTCTCCTTTTTCATTTTTGATTGAGTTCATTTGAATCCTCTCTTCTTGGTTAATCTAGCTAGTGGTCTATTGATTTTCTTTATCTTCTCAAAGAACCAACTCTTTGTTTCATTGATTCTTTGTACTTTTTTTTTGGTTTCAATTTCATTTAATTGAAATTTAATATTTCTTTAATATTAAAGATCTGCTCTTATCTTTAATATTTCTTGCCTCCTGCTAGCTTTGGGTTTGTTCTTGTTTTTCTAGTTCCTTGAGGTATAATGTTAGGCTGTTAATTTATGATCTTTCTGCCTTTTTGATGTAGCCATTTAGTGCTATAAACTTCCCCGTTAACACTGCTTTTTCTGTATCCCAGAGATTTTGATATCTTACAGACCACCAGGATTATTGTGCTCCAAAGGAAATTCAGAGATGGCTTTCTGCACTTCCTCACTTTTTGTGTCCTTATAAAGATTTCTATCCTACCAAGCATTCCTTGTTGATTTCAACATGGAAAAACCTCAGTAACCCCATTGCATAGTTTTCCTAATTTATAAAGCAGATAATTCCATTCAGCAGATATCATTGAAAGCCAGATTTGAACATCAGGTTTGTTTATATCTCAAGACCAGAAATATCAAATGTATGGCATGTGCTTTTAAATTTTCCCACCTGCATCCTTGGCAAACATCAATAATTGAATGTGTCGGCTGGGTGCGGTGACTCACGCCTGTAATCCTAGGACTCTGGGAGGCCGAGGCAGGAGGATTGCTTGAGCTCAGGAGTTGGAGACCAGCCTAAGCAAGGGCAAGACCTTGTCTCTGCTAACAGTAGAAAAATCAGCTGGGCATGGTGGCACATGACTGTAGTCCCAACTACTCAGGAAGCTGAGGCAGGAGGATTGCTTGTGCCCAAGAGTTTGAGGTTGCAGAGCCCATGAGTTTGAGGTTGCAGTGAGCTATGATAATGCCACTGTGCTCTAGCATGGGCAACAGAGAGAGACTCTGTTTCAAAAACAAACAAACAAACAACAACAAAAAAACTGAATGTGCTCTTTCGCTACTGAGACAGGAATCAACTTCAGAAATTTCTTCAAACAGTTCTCTAGGTAGTGTCTCAATCCATATTGTTGCACAAGAATTAAAACCTATTTACTATACTACGCTCGGTAAGTATTTGGAATGGGATCTTTCTTTTCTTCTTAGGTCTAGATCTTCTAGATCTATGGTTTTCAATGATCTCTATGGTGCCTTAAGGCTTCAATTGAGGTACCTCAGGGATTGCCTCTGGGAAAAGAGTTAGGCCCAGAGTGAGGTTGAGCAGCTGGAATCCAGGACGGTCCCTTTTCCCCGCTTTGTACTTTTAAACAGATAAAACACTTGCATCTGTTACATGTATCTAAGTTCCTGGTAAAATTTTTTGAGGAAACATTTCTGCAACTAAGAAAAAAAGTAAGTTGAAATTGCCAAATTATTATCATCAGTATTTGGACCACAGTGCTTATGCCACTATATTATTTCATAAATTGATCTCACTGAAACTAGCATAATCAGCCAACAATTTGATCTTTTCATTTCAACATCTAAATTTATAGAACAACTTTTCTTTTTTTTTTATTTCAGCATATTATGGGGGTACAGATGTTTAGGTTATGTATGTTGCCCTTGACCCCCCTCCCCTCCAAGCCCGAGTTTCAAGCGTGTCCATCTCCCAGATGGTACGCATTGTACTCTTTGTGTATGCATATACCCGTCTCCTCCTTCCCCTCCCCCCTCCCCCCTGCCCAACATCCAATAGATGTTATTCTTATATGTACACTTATATGTTGATCAGTTAATACCAATTTGATGGTGAGTACACGTGGTGCTTGTTTTTCCATTCTTGGGATACTTCACTTAGTAGAATGCGTTCCAGCTCTATCCAGGAGTATACAAGAGGTACTAT